>JAVCKT010004308.1:0-33255 GCA_032273925.1 Rhynchotus rufescens
CGTGGCTTGACCGGGCATCCTTTTGGCACGCTCCATGTGATACAGTATTCCCAAAGGGCGGACAGCTCGGGCCTAGATCCGCCCCGTATGCCTGGGATGAGCGCGTGCCGTTGGCCGGTGGCAGGGAAAAGGTCCTCCCGGGATGGGATAAGCCCGTGCTTAGCAGATTGCTGTCGGGACCTGTGCCTTTCGGAGTGAGTGAAAAGATGTGCTCATAGTGATGGAGCTCAACACCTTCTTGTGCCCCTGGTGCCAGGGACATGGATAACCCCTTCTGGCTAGGCTGACGTTGCCCTAAGAGCTGCTGTTGTGCCCGGAGCTTGCCTGCCTCGGCATTAGCAGGGTTTGTACATAACCCCCTTGCTTTTGCTCTTCTGAGGTCCTTTTTCTAAAAAAATTCATCGTCTCTCTCAAGCAGCTAGGTTTAGATAGGGCGAGGTGTCCTCAGATCATAGTTAGATTACAAGCAAGAAAGAAAAGCACAAACTTGCTTGCCTGCTTTAATTTTATTTTAGGAGAAGAATTTGCAAGATCTGAGGGCAACATTTTGCATAAAATGTTTAGATTAAAAAATACATATATTCGTTGCTTGGCTTGCCTATAAGCACTTTCTTAAAAGTACTGAAAGAACTCTTTTAATGAAGCATAAAAATTGATTGTTTCTTGCCAGGAGGGCTGTTCTTCAATCTTCAGATATTAAAGACTTCTTGAGAACCGCAAGAAGAATATCTTCTTGAATCATTTACATTTTTCCCCTTTCGCAGGCTTATGTAACCATGCAGAAAATCTAATAATAAGCGTGCTATTAGTACCCAGTGTAGCACCTTCTGCAATCTGAGGTGTCATATTATTACAAATAACGGCGCAGAAATGTTGTAGACTCAGAGAGCTCCCGAACGTGGCTTATTTGACTAACCTTTATCAAAAGGATCTGGGGCTAATTGAATCACTCTTTGCTTCTGCTTTGCTGTTCTATTTTATCGTTCAGGAGAGGAAGCGCCTTGCTGCTCGCTTTTGTTTCTGGGAAGCTTGGTGTGCTATTAATGGTCTGGAAAGGAACAGGGTAGTAGCAGCGCTCGGAACCAGGTGTCCTGTGGTCTTTTCTATTTGCACTGCTTCTCTGCGGGCGCTGCTGTGCTCCGTGGGATGAAGCCTGGCCTCCACGCATCCCGCCCGGCCGCGTCCCTTGAGCCGGCACTGGCAGTGTCTGGCACTGGCAGTGCTGTGACAAGCGCTCGGGCACACGAGGAGGCGGCAGCCGGAGCAAAAGCTCCCTCTTTGGAGCTCCCTTCCTACCTGTGTGCTGGATCCCGTGGGCTTGGGGACACCGTGGCAAGGCAAGTGGTGGTGGATGCTGTGATGGCAGCGGCGTGTTCGCTGAGCTCTGCGCCTCGCGCAGGGCAGCTTGTGCCCCGCGGGCTCTGCAGTTGCTCTGGTTCCTCTCCAATGAAGCACCCGCAGTCGCTGCAGAGAGGGTAGATCCCCAGCACCCCCGAAACACGCAGCAAAGGAGCTGCTTGGTGGCTGCGAGCGCACGTGAAACAACTGAGGAAAACAGCGCGCAGGTCAAAAGCATCCGATACCCCGCATCACGCAAGGGGTTGCAGCCTGGGGTGCTGAATGTTTTCCCTCTCCTCAACAGCTGATAGAGTTCAGTTAAACGTGAAGGATTCTGTGTAGGGCAGCGCTACGGGGTTATTCTGCTGTTGATTCCTCCTGCACGTTTGCCCGGGCAGTCAGCGCGGTGTGACAGGGACCTCATCCTGCCCCTCGCTGAGCACCACGAGGTCCCATTGGCGTCAGCGGCACCCGGACGCCTTGCAGCTCTCCTGGGGCAAGTTGTGGTGGCTCCTTGGCATCAGAAATAAGAATAGGTGGTTGTGTTGTAGCTTTTCTAAAGCTGTACCCACACACAGCACACCTCTCTTGAATCTGTACCTCTCCCTCCTAATCCTGGAGACTTAATACCTTTTCCTTTGGTGCTCTTGCTTTGATTTTTTTTTTTTAATAATGAATTTTATTACATGGCTTCTCCTAGTTTCTCAGCTTTGCAGCTTTTCTTCTGCCTGTATGAGTCTTTTTCCTTCTTTCTTAACCAGGGATCATTTCCTAGCAGTGGTGAAGGGTGGGCTCTGTTGCTTGAAATCCTTGTTTGAAATTGTATTGGATGAGTTCTTGCCTGTTTCCCTTCTCTCTGAGTTTTAAGCAAGCTATTAATAAATTGACTTAGAAAAGCTACGGCTCTTGATGCCATAAGTAACCTAAAAGGGTCTCATATAAACAGAGTAGTAACAACAGAGACAAGAACTGGCCTAGCCTTATTCCTCTGTGATCCTGACTCTCTTGTGCTCCCAGTAATGACCTGAAGTCTTATACCTAGACCCGAGTCCAAATATTGAATCCTTCCTGCAAAAGCCAGAATTTTGACTTTAAGAGTCCTTTATCTTAAGATGTTTGGAGCATTGTGTTATGTGAGCGTTTCTTTTCAGTATGTTTTTACCATAGGGATTGTGACTTACCTCAAAATTGCCTTTCAGATATCATTTAAATGCTTTACCATGCCACATTTTTGAGGGGGAAAAAAATGATTTTGAAATTTAGACAATAAAAATAGTTCTACTCAAGTGGCAAAAGCCATTCTGCAGTGCCCTGGCCTTGTGAAAGCTCCTTGCATGAGGAAACCCCGGGGCTACCTAGGGGCGGCAGCGCAGATTGTTTCTCGAGTTGGGAGGTGGGATCCGTGCGTTGGCGCTGAGGTCGGGAGCTGCTCCTCGGCTGCCCGAGAAGTGCAGCCTTGCCAGGAGCAGACCCGTGCTCGGAGTGTTGATCTAAACAGCACCAGGCCCAGGTGATGGTGCCAAGGGTGAGGTCAGGAGAAAGGGGCTCTTCTCTCTCGGCAGTCTCCTAATTGGGGGCTTCTCTTGCCCATGGTGACGGTCACGGTCCCTCTGCAGTGACAGGGGGGCAGGCTGTTCCCCTCCAAATGATGGAGGGGCTGGGCTAGCCATATTGCCCGGTGTCCTTGTTTAGCACAAGGCTCTGCCACTTGTATCTCTGACGACTCCCTCAGCATCCCTATCTTGTAAAAATATCTTTTTTTTTTAATTGCTGCTTTGTCAGCTGTGCAGTATTGTGCTTGGATCCAAAGGTGCTTGTTAAATAAGGGATTTGGGGCTGCAGGGGATTGAGCTGATCATTATGAGTCTGAGAATGGGACCCATGAAGCATGTTATCCGAGGTCTCTGTGGATATTTAAATTAAATGAACGCTTTTGTGGTAAACAGGGTTTCTGGTGTTCTTTTTTTTTCAAACTAATCAATGTTGTGAGCGGGGAGCTAGCCTGGGCAGGCTGCATCTGCAGGGCTGCAGAGCCACAGCTGCTGCCTGCAGCGGCATGAGCAGGCAGGCCCTGTGTGCAGGGCCAGGGCTTTCCGATGCTTTGCTGCTTTGCCCTTGCTTAAAGGCGGCCCAGAGAAGAAGGGAATGGGAAGGCCGAGCAGGAAGGAGCGATTTGCAGTGGCCGTGGGGCTGCCCTTCCCGCGCTGTTTGCGTGGTAGAACCAGGCTACAAGGGAAAAGATCTGCTGCAGGAGCGGGGAGGGCGGCCGGGACGCGCTCCCCACGGCTGGCACGCCTGTGCACATGGAAGGGCCATGTTTCTGCACTGCACTTAACATCCGTTCAGTTTATTGGAAATAAAGCACATATTTGCATGCCTTACTGGGCCAGGTTAGTTTAATCACACATTTAAGGGCTTTGCTAAATTGGGTTGAAGATCAAGACCTTCGGGCAATGATTGCTCAGTTCATTCCCCTACAAGATTTTAGCCTGAACTTTTCCATCCATATTGATGATCAGATTTCAGACCTCTAAAACACAACCCATAGATTTTTTGCTGATGTTGACAAATCCATTTTGTAAGTTTATTTCTATGTTTCTTTACCTAGATCAACAGTTTACTTTGCTTGGAGCACCTTCTGCGCAGGGCTGAGGTTCATCGATGGCGTTGGTGCCATGGGCTTCGGGTAGCCCTGGTGGCTCTGTGCCTTTCGTGCACGTCACACTCTAGATTTTTACAGATTTCCTGTGGAAAATGCACAGGCGAGCAGTGAATGGGAGGCCTGTGAACCCCCCTGCAGCTGTGAAAAGCCTCAGGGTGAAGGGAGCTCAGGCTAACAGTGTGGAGGCTGGGGGAGAGGTTGGGAGGCCGGGACTCGGAGCGGGGCTCGCTGCAATGGTGACTCCGGTGCACAGTGGCACTGGAGCCCGCAGGGCAGCCCTGCAAATGCAAACAGGCATCAGGTTCTTGCGCTGCTTACTGCAGTGAATTATTTTTGCCCTTTTCTCTGGGATTTGGAAGGCACGTTGGAGGGGGAGCAGGCCAACCTGGAAGAGCCAGGCGTAACAGGAGAAAACCGAGCTCTGCAGGAGCTCTGCAGTCAGCGTTAAGAGTATGGACTGAGGAGCATAAGCAGTATGAGCACAAGAGAGAAAGGCCTATCTAGGAAGCATGAAAATGGGTTGCAATCCAGGTCGTTGCCACGAGCTTTTGAGCTGGACAGGTGGCTGCATTCGCTTGTTGCGTTGGGACACGTGGCGTTTCTGTTTCACCCGTGCTGGGGCTTTTGTGGCCTTTGCATGGCCAGAGGGAGGGGAAGGAACGGGCAGGGCTGTGGGAACACCCTGCTCCCCATGTGCGGAACCCGAGCTGCCCCTGCGAGAGGCCTGGGCTCCCTGGTGGCTGCAGAGGATGTCACGGCTGGTGACACATCCTACATATGTGCCCTGCTGCTGCTGGCCCTGGTTTCGCCATGCACAGGCACCAGCCCTTTGGGGCAGTGAAAATGTGGCCTCCCTGCCCTGAAGCTGTCCCCGGTGTTGCTGCAGCTCGGCAGCTCTGGTCCCTGTGCGCTCTGGGGGCAGCGGGAATGAACGCGCTATGTTGGGCTCGCTCTCCCTCGCGTCGGTAGCGTAGAGAAGGTGCAGATGGGTGGCACTGCTGTGTGACTTCTGGAAAAAGGAAAGAAGAAGCACTGGCTGCTTCGTGCCTTCTGTTGTTCCGCACGCTCGGGCCATGCTTCCAGGAGGCAGGAATGGTGGGATGTGACCAGCGCTGCTGGTGGCGGGAAGCCTGGCCCTGCACCTGCGTCGCTGCCTGCGAGAGATGCCCGGCCAGGGGGCCCAGGGCCCCGCTGCCCCTGCTGCCCACGGCGCGGGGCGGCCCTGCTGTGACGTGCGGGTTGTGCTTTGCCTTCATCCCCTTTCTCCTGCCCAGCACCTCCTCCGGCGCCGGCACGTTTGGTGTGGAAACGGCGGCTGCGAGCCCAAGGCAGCGCTGGAGGGAGATGGAGGTTTGTCTCTCCTGCAGGTAACCCGCTTCATTCCCGGCAGCCGGGTCTGATCCGCCTTTCTGCCTGCACACGGAGGGGACGGACCCTGTTCTGGCGCTGTGCTCATCTCCAGGGGTGCACGCAGGGGAAACAGCCCTCGCGACGTGTCACCCCGACGTGTCACCCCGCTGCTGTCCCCCCTGCAGGGGACGGCGCCGCCGCGGTGGCGGGTGCCGAGCCGGGGTCGAGGAGGGGGAGTCTGTGGCTGTGTTTCTCCTCCCTTCCCAAGGCAGCAGGCTGGCTTGCCATTTCCAACTGCTAAATCTGGAGCGATAAACGGCTCCTGCCTTGTGATTAGCAGCGTAGGGAGCAAGCAGCTTGTCCCTGCAGGAAGGCAGGAGGCTGTCAGAGGAAGGATGACTTCAGCCGGGCACTCTGGAGGCCACGTAATTAATCTGTTTTCTCCCCTGGTCTGTGAACCCTCTCAGCGAGCGGAGCACGGAAACCCCGAGGCCGCTGGCTGCTGACTCGGCGCTCGCCCGCCTCGCTGCCTCCCCTCGCGCCGCCTGGCCCCGGGTTTTGTGCCCTGCCTGCCCTCGAGACGTCAGCGCGAGGCGGCGCGACGCGGCGCGAGGCGACGGCGGCAGCCCTGGCAGCTCCGCACTTCCCGCTGCCCGCACACAGCGGCGCGTGTCCCGCTCGCACCCGGCGTGGATTCATCGTCGGGGAGCAACGGGTGTTTTTGGCGGGCGCCAGGCACCCGTTGAGGAGGTTTGGGGTCACCAGAGCTGCCGCGGTGCTTCCTGCGGCCCCGGCCTGTGTCAGTAAGGGAGGCAGGGGCCTGTATTAGACCTCGGGGGCCTGCGGGTGGGGAACGCTCCAGGCGTTTCCAGGCTGCTTCCTTGACCCTTCCTCATGCTGGGAGCACCTGAGGAGGAAGTCGTGCCCGGAAGCTGAGTGTTCTAGTCAACACTCAGTCAATGGCAGGTTGAAATCTCTAGAAACTTAGGTCAGAACTGGTCCTGTTGTGTGCATAGGGCTCCCCTATGCACCCCACATCTCCCCTGTTATGCATTAATCAGTACATTTTGTTGGGCTGTTCCGTGCATCTGCAAATCTGAAGCTATGGATATACTTGCTCTTTTCCAGTTACAGGACCATTTTATAGGTTTTAATTAAGGCTCCTTTGAGATTGCTTAAAAATGCTGAGATCCTCTGTTGCTGGGCAAGCGGCTCAGGTACATGCAGGTGAAAGGAGGGCTTCATATTAAATGACTTGGACCAAACTTCGCCCTGCTTTAAGAGGCACTGAAAGCAACCCCAGGTGCCTCTGAGCAGTCACTTCTCCTCCTGCAGTGGCATTGGGGCACTGTAGGGTCCTTTGGGTCATCTGATGCTCCATCCCATCCTCTTAGACACAGCTTTCATGGTACAGGAGCATTTTCAGAGTTCCATGTTTGATCCCCTGTTGAAACTGCTGTGGCATAACTTTGCAGAAAAGAAGAAAGCCAATATCCTATCGGCTTAATCAGGGCACATTATAGAAACAGAGGTTGTAAATTGTTAAACCATTGCTGTCTGAAACAGGATGAGTGTGGAGACCACAAGGATGCCTAATAGGTGCAGTTCCTAAAGGGCCCAGAGCCCTGTGAGTGGGTGGTGAAGGGAGAACAGGATATGCAGCCACCTCTCTCACTCCCTCACAAAAACCTCTTTAAGTAATGCAGGGATATTTGGAGCTCTGTCTTTGGCGGATATTAGGTCAGATAAGATGTGAAGAAACTGTTTTATGCTTCCCATCCGCTAATGCAGCTAGATTTCTGGAGAACTTTACATGGAGGTGAACGGGGATGGCCTGTCATGCCCATCTGTAGGTGGGTGCTTCTCCCAAGGGACTGTTCCTGCCAGCAGAGGGTGGGCGATCGCCTCGGAAGGAAAATTGTCTCCAACCTCTACAAATAGCCTGAGAAGCACAGGCTTTTCACTGGGACTTCATTAGGGCTTTCTGCTTGAGGTTGGGAGCTTTGGTACCCCTCCAGTCCATGAAAATACTGCCCTTAGTCAGTAGGCTCTGTAAGAAGTTGCCTCTTGTTCTTGCTGTATCCTTCCTTCCTTCCTCCCTCCCTCCCTCCCTCCCTCCCTCCCTCCCAGGTAAACATCAAGGTCTTGCAAAATATTTTAATAGTAGCCATCCACAAGGTCAGTTGTACAAATTAAAACTTTGCTGCTAAAAAAAATGGAAAGTAACCGGATAAAAGAGGAAGCATTAAGAAAACATTAAAAATATGTATATTCTTTGTTGTTTCTGTCCTTACCTCACGTTAGTATGACAGGAAATATATCCTTCAAATCCCCTGATTTTCAGCCTGTAGAATCTTCAGCCTTAGAATAAACATGTATAAAATACGTTCCCTGTATTCCTTATTACAGGCTCAGTTGTTGTGATCCCTGCCAGGCTATTCTCTTCTGGAGTTTTATCAATCTGAGCAAACCTCTTCCTAAGAATCAGCTGAAAGGCAAAAGGGTGAAACACTTTTATTTATATCTGCAGAAATCTCAGAAGAAATGCTTTCTAACGTGCTGTGGAACATTAGTTTGGCTTCCAAAACAGTGTTCTCTACTTTCAGGATTTGTTGAACACCTGGATGGAGGATTTTTTTTAGCCATGGTGTAGAGCCTGTTCCCCACAAGGTAACCTTGTAAAGTATTTTCCTCACCAACAGGATTGCAGGCAATAGTTTCTTGCTTTTATCCTTCTGTTTTATCTCTGCCCTCCCCAAGAATTCCTCTTTAATTCCTTGGTAGCACTTCAGGGTGACACAAGGACAGTGTACCAGAAGTGGAGGATGAGAGAAAAGCAATGTTAAAACAAACCCAAACTGGGATGATTTACTAGGATTGCTGAGATAATCCATGTGATCAGGGTCATTTCACAAACACAAGGGAACAAGGTTCAAGAGTAAAATCTGTTCTTAATGAATCTGAAATACAGCCTTGCCCTCAAAGTACTGATACAGACAGAAACTGCAAGATTTTTCTACTAAGTAGGTTTTAAGTTACATCATCGTCATCGTTATTATGAGAATATAGAATGTCAACATTTGTTTTTCAGATTCCGGGCTTTAAAAAATGTAACTTCCTTCCTTTTAATGTCAATTAAACATTGACATTAAATAATATGCAAAGGCATCTTTTTTTTTTTTTTAGCAAACAGTGGTAATTAATGATTGATGAAACTTAACTCTTTATTTGAATAAAGGCTTTTTTTTCTTTTTTTTTTCTTTTTTTTCTTTTTTTTTTCTTTTTTTTTCTTTTTCTTTCTTTTTAAGGCTAATAAGAGTTTGCATATAAAAGCTTGCCAGGACAAGTGTAATGGAGGTGAGGTATTGACTCAAATTCAGTGCTGGTAAATGAAATGGTAGCAGCTTTCAGCTGTTCACGTCCCCTGTCCCTCCTCAGCCTGTTTTCATCGGGTTATGTATCTTTTCCTCAGCCCCACAGCTTTCTGTCTGACATATGAACATAACCTGCTGCCAGTTCCAATTTGCAGCATCCTCTGAAGATCTCAACATGTTTGTTCTAATCTGTGAAGTGGGAGAAATAAGAAGGGTTCTTACTCGACTGGGATATGAGGAGGTTTCTCTGTTAAAAATGTTAATAGATTCCTTATGCTTAAAGATATATGTATATATGCATATCCCCAGTTACCTAGCGAGCGAATGGAGAGTTGGAAATAGGATGCAGGTGTCCCCATTCTAACCAGTGAGCTATTCCTTCCAAAGAGAAAGTATTTTAAGTGGTGGGATTAAATTTAAAAAAAGAAATCAACATAAGTGTGTGACCAGATACTTATAAATAGCAAATACCAGCAAATAAAACAAAAATCTCTCCCTGAGAGCTGTCAAGGTTTTGTAAACATTTTGTTGCTTTCTGCCCTTTGTCAGCTCGGAAAACCCAATCTGGAGCACCACATTGTACAAAGCAGCTCTAGGGAAAGGACGTATTTATTGCATATGGTTTTTTACTTAAAAGGGAAAAAAAAAAAAGAAAAAAAGTGTGCTCTTTCCAGAAAGTTTACAATATGCATCAGTCACAACTTTGCTTGTTTCCCAGGAAACAGTTCTGTCACTTTCTTGTCACGCTAATGCAGAACACATGTAACTCGGGCTCTAATAATGTCTTCTTCCCTGGTAGGAGGAGCACGTCGCATGGTTGCCTTAAGGCAGATATAGACAGAAAATGTACTCTTAAATTAAAAAAAAAAAAAAAAAAGCCCTCCTAAAAAGCCACCTACGTGAATATACCCGCTCTAGGGCTTCCCGTCGTTCTGCCCTCTGATGTTGGAGCTGCACATGGTGCCGTGCAGCAGATGCAGGGTTTCCATGCGCTTCAGTGGGGGTTTTGCCTCCTCAGCGTCCTCTCCGACCTGCCCGGCACAGTGACACACATTGGGAAGCTTGGTGACTCATCCCGCCAAGCGCTGAAGCCCGCACGTCCCCGCTGCGGAAACGCTGCTTGTTCCCGGTGACGGGCCTCTACACGGGCTGATTCCCCAGCATTTCCAATAAATACGCACTCAAGTGCTATGCCACGTCAGGACACAGAGAAACACCGGCCTTGACCCCTCCTCAAATGAATTAAAAGCACTCTAGCAGCTGGAGAGAGCACAAGATATCCAGTGACAGGATCTATATTAGAAACACTCCGCTTGCGCCTGGGCAAAGGTCTCTGCTAGGGAAAAAGTTCATTACTAGGTAAGGAAAGGATCTGAAAATTAAAATTGAGAATCATTTTGTTTATACTCTAAGGCTGCTGTTTGCTTTTATAGGTTTGTTTATACAAGTTTGGAGGACAACTGCATTTTTAGCATATTAGTCTACCCAACTCCAAGCAAACTCCCCTAGAGAAATTCCTTAGAGTCCTCCGTAGCAGTGTTAAATAAATAAGTAAATAAAGGAAGGAAGTTCAGGAGGTGGTGTCGCTGAGCAAAAGTCTGTCTGCTTTTCTACCAAAGCTTAAATAATTCTAAATTATGTGTGTGTGTGTGTGTGTGTGTATATATATATATATATATAACAAGCATAACAAATGCCAAGTAGCAGGGTTATAAGTGTGTTTGGAACAGATTCGAAAGCCACATAAAAATGACTCTCCTCTACAAGTGTATTGGTCCCCCAGGCTTTCCTCTCTATACAGCTTTTTTTCCCTCTCTTTCTGTTATAGTTTGAGGTCTGGTACTCGGTCCCTGAGGTAAAATATCCATAGTTTTACCATCTAGGTTCTGCTGCAGCCAGAACTTCATCCATGTTTTTAAATTCCACCAGGTTGCTCCTTGCCATGGAGGATCAATGCTGGCATTTATGTAAGAGCCGTGCAACCTCATGGTCTGTCAGCGTGCATCAGCCCTTGGTTGGAAAAGGGGATGAGCAGAAAGAGAACCTCAAATTGTGCTCCCCATCCCGCTGCTCCCCTCCGTTCTGTGGGAGACAAGAGAGTCCCTGAAAATGGCGAGTGTAAAGGGAGACGTGATGCAGGAGTGAATTTCCTGCTGCCGCCAGGAGCTCCATGTGTGCAATCCACAGCCCCCTCACCACTCTGGAGACCCTGCTTTCGCTGCCATGCACTGCACAACCTGCCACCCATTTCAGGAGTGCACTTCAGTGGCCGGGAGTGCTCCGTGGGTCAGAGGCGGTATTATTCCCGTTGCTTTGCAGTGCCTGTGGCTGCCTGCTCACATTAATGGTGGTGGTGTTGCTTCCATGGTTCCGCCTGTCCGTGAGGGGTTGTCTTCGTGGGAGCCGTCACGCACTGACCTGAAACGCGTCCGCCTGCCGGATCCTCCCGGCACGTCACGACGCTGCCAGGTCTAAAGAGAGAGTGGGAAAAAGGAAGTCGCAGCTGATACTGCCTGATGTTGTAGGGAAAAGACGCGAGGTTCATAGGGAAAAGACACGAGGTTTGTAGGGAAAAGACGCAAGGTTCGTAGGGAAAAGACACGAGATTGGTAGGGAAAAGACACGAGGTTCATAGGGAAAAGACGCAAGGTTCGTAGGGAAAAGACACGAGGTTCATAGGGAAAAGACGCGAGGTTCGTAGGGAAAAGACACGAGGTTCATAGGGAAAAGACGCGAGGTTCGTAGGAAAAAGACACGGAGTTCGTAGCCCCACGTCGCCTTTGGTCTTCAGAGAAAGCTCTCGGTGGAATCAGCATTTTTTCACTTCAAAACAGAAAACAGAAACAGATACATGACAGGTACTGATGATTTTTTCATCAGATGCCGCCTTCTCAGTTTCATTCCTGTATTGGCGTTTGTTTCTTAGTATTTTTAAATGTATTTTTATTATTTCTAATGTCTTGTGTAACAAAAATGGGACTAAACACAGCTAAAAGTGGTCTCTGCTCCTCGTTCATAATTGCAGCAAATACGTTATTAGCTCTCTTGAGGTAATAAAACCTCTGACGTTGCTGGAAAAAAAGGTGTTGGTGACTTCTGCGAGGTTGTTCTAGCCAAAAGTGGCAGTCTCTCCAGTATGCCGTCAAGGACGTGTTTAAACTGCAGCCTGCCTGGAGGTCACCACGATCTGGTAAGAAACAGATCCGAAGGCACCTTCCAAGGAAGGCGTAGATAGAGCAAACAGGAAAGCACGGATTTGCCTCAACCTGAGTATATTATTTGCCAATATAAATTATGTAGAGCTGTGTTTTATTTGCTAACGCCCCTGTAGGTCGCGGGAGAGCAAGGGACGATGCGTAGGCACGGGCAAGGCCCCAGCGGCCGCCGTGGGCAGAAGGCCCCAGCGCAGCTTGGAGGCCTAGAGCTAGGCCAGGACGAGTGAATCCGGGCACAACCAGGCTTTAGTCGTGGCTGCTTGGGAAGAAGGCCCCGCTTTGCGAGGCCAGGCCTGTCCTGAGCGCACCTGGTGCCGTGCTGGCCGCGTTTGGGCAGGCCAGAAGGCAGGCCGGGATCAGCGGGGCGCTGCGAAAGGGAGCGCTCGGGGCTGCCGCGTGCGGAGCGCGGGGCTGCCAACAAAGACAGCTCCATATCACCAGCTGGTTCCCTCAGCAGCTCCTGCAGCAAGTGTGAAGAGAACACATTTTATGGGAGATATTTGTCATTACCCTGTACTGCTTAAATATAGCCTGCGTAGCAGGTTAGAGCTTGTTAGGCTTTTATCTTCTCAAGTTGGAGGATGATGTATTAATCCACAAGTGTTGCAGCCCCAAGTGGATTGCAAAGAGTCATCCCCAGCGAGTGAAGATAAATGACATGTGAAATTAACCCATTACACAGTCTCTTCCAATAAAGTGCTTACTAAAATACTAAATTGTAAAGGAAGCTGCTTCAGGTCTCATTTGAAGCTCAGAAGGACACTTAGTTGTAATTCCAGCACTGTTGCTGCTTTTTTTTTTTTTTTTTTCCCTGGAGATTTCATTTCTCTTAAAAGGCCTGAGACTGACAGCCCCGGAGGATGAAGGCTCTATTAATCCATGGAATGGGCACAGAGGCTACCAGGCAAACGGCTCTGTCCTGATAATGCGCTGCAGACATTGTCGGAGAAAGGGACAGTGCCAAAGGATGTGGATACTGCCGCATCCAGCCTGAAAAAAAAAATCAAAAGGGTAAAAATATTGCTCAGCTCTTTATCAGCACCCGAGTTGGTGTTTCCTGGTGGCCTCTCACTCTGTCCCTCCGCACCGATATAAAGCGATTGCACAGGGATAAAAACATCCCTGTTACTCTAAGACAATTCAGCTTTCTTTTAAACTAGAATGAGGTTTCTAGTTTAAAAACTAGAAGCCCTGGCAGGTTTTGAACAGCTAGTTGGTGAGGGTTTCATGGAGGAAATATACCTGCCTAAATATCCCTGTCCCAGGCTAGTACCTGCATGCAAGGCAACAAAAAGCAATCAAGAAAGAGTTTGCAAGAATTCCCTCTTCCAGCACACCCTGTTGCAGCAGAAATGGTTTTTATTCTGCAAACAGGGAGCGGGAACAAGCCTGACAACATGAGCTTGCTTCAAAGCAGCTACCTGGCAGTAATGACTTGCACTTCCAGGCTGAGCTGGCTGCAAACCAATGACCCAGAGGGCAGATCCTCTCTATCCCATTATCTATCCTGTAAGTCATCAGGGCCAATTTCCCATTTTCTTTTAGCGCTAGCAGCTTGATGATAGCAGAGAATTATTACAGCTATATAATATTTAATATGATGGTAATTAGATAATCTCCTGTAACTGCCAGGTGGTGATTCTTAAAGACTCTTGTTTATCATTGGCTGCTTCTTTCCTGGATGCCGAAGGACAGGCCTCATCTTCCCTGTTTTGCAAGTGCTGCCACTGTACGAATATACCATATGTTTGCAGAAAAAAATATATATATATACATCTTGGTTTCTGCTTGGTGATTGCTTTCCACCCATCCCAGTGGTGAATTTGCTGCAAGGCTCTGCCAGCCAAAAGCTCACATCTGTTACCCTCCTGTGGAGGGCATTTGGAAGAGTGTCTCTTCTGGTTGCAGAGACTTGTGTAGTTGCATAGTACTGCTTGGGGTGGTTGAACTTCAGGTGAGAGCCAGGGACAGGCTGCTCTGTGGGGAAGCCAGGGGTTGGTGTTGAGACCCACTCGGGATGCTCTTTCAGGTAAACATGGAAACCACCAGTGTAGTCACATAGCCAATTAACTTTGGGACGTGAGACTCGGATGTGTTAGAGAAGCTTTGGAAGCAAAATTAGGCCCATGCTTGGTAAAATCCTTGGCTTATAACTGCACAAGGGAAGTTTCTAAAAACCAGTTTTGCTTTGCAGCTGTTTCCATAAGCACAGCACTTACATGTTAGCACTTCAATTTGGCCCATCAACAGTTCCAGGTGTAAGGCCCAATCTTGTTCCCTTCGCAGTAAGCAGCGTAACTTCTTGCATGTGGTAAAGGAGCAGCCCTTCAGGCAGCAGCTATGGAGAGGTGTTTTATTAGTTTCGTTGTCCGATCAGAGTCGTCCTGGCGCTGTGCATCCAGGGCCTTCTAGACCACATTTTGCTGCTATGAAAAGAAGAGACAGGGAGGTTGCCGTATATCAGCTGTTCTCTATAGAGATTACACTTAAATGCCATTAAATCCCAAGCAAATGGCAATTCACATACATATTTTACAGTATTTAGTCTCTGTTTGAGATTAGCAGTTTGAGAAATGCCACTTGTTTTTCTCATAGCAACGTTGTCCTCACCTTGCCTGTAAAATATGGGTTCTCTGCAGTGAACACGAACCGTACAACCCGCCTGGCACACGTGCAGGAAGGCACTCCCAGGAAGGCTCTTTTCACCACTGGTTTATGTGGTTCAAATAGAAGTAATGTTAAAAAAAAAAAGAAAAAAAAACCAACCTCAAGAGCACGTTGCAGATATGAAGTAATGCCCGTGTGTGGGTGCCTGCCAGCCTGCTCGGCTCCTTCTCCATCAGTTGAGAGGGAAGGGGGATCAACAGACAGGAAAAAGTAAAACTTCTTAATTCACAGTGGCACAATGAACACCTCATAACTATAATATATATTTTGAAGTCCCTACAAGTGTAGTTCTGCCGTGCTGGGCCCCAGGGATGTTATCTATAGCTCTTTTGGCTTTTAAGTAATTTTTTCCTGGCGCCTGAAATGAGTGCACGGTTTCAATGCTGATTTGGGCTCACGCTGTTAGTGACAGTGGTATTTTAACTGGTATTAAAGCAAGGACAGAAGCTAACCTTTAAATCCAGGCAAGAATGACAGGAAGGCTCAGAGGAAGATGACAGAGAAGAAAAATGCTAAAACAGCGGTTCAGAACAGAGTGGGGGGAAGTAATTTTAGACCAGAACTGTAGAAACGGCACTTGGCCACAGGCTGGGAATGGGAAAGCTGCCGCTTCTTGTCACTCCAGGCAGGGTGTGGGTCTGCCCTGCGGAGGGACCGTTTTCCTCGAGTCTGATCCCGTGCCTTTCAGTTAGCGAAGGTTGTCACCGGCATCCAGGGGATTTGGTGTGAGTGGGAGCTCCCCTGCGCTGATGGGTGCTCCCGGGGCTGTGGCTTTCCCGGGAAGAGCGTTCCCACGGCCACGTGGAGCAGCCCAGGAGGCAGAAGTTGGTCCACCTTTTGCTCCGGGTTTTTCACTGGCCCCTCTGAGTCTGTGTGTGACACGTGCAGGGCGCTGATGGATGCGCTTCAGCAAGGAGCTGAAGTTTCCCACACGGGGCTGATCAACAGCGCTTCAAAATGCTCAGGTGGGTCTTGCCCAGCTAGGAAAAAAGTCAATCTAATTATAAATGAGAGCAGGGAGGAAATGGCATTTCTGCCCGTGAGGACTCCAGAGCACCCAGAAAAACGTCTCATGCTGTAATGGGAGGAAAGAATCAAAACAATGGGATAGATAAACTGAAAATAAAATGAAATCAATAGGGAAACATGTTTTATACCTATGAGAAGGTAAACTTTAAGTTATATATCCTAACTGCAGAATAGTTTAAGTCTAAAAAGCAGATTTATCTTGCATTTACAACATTTTAAATGATATTTTTATTAGAAGATTAAAATAAACCATTTGGGGGGCAGATTTTTTTCATGTTACTGAAAAAAAAAAAGTCATATTTCTGAAAAAAATGCTTAAAAATCAAAATGAAGTACCCAGACTTTTTCCCCACTGTAAATGTACTCCAACAGTTTTCCCTCCCGCAGATTCACGTTTGACAGTAAGCATTTTTCTGATGAAAATCTTACTTGAAAATTTCTTGCCACTTCTATTAGAAACCACTTGTTCTTACTTAATTTTGGCCTAAGGGCAGCCGTGATTCTCTGTCCTTATTTCAGTTTTAGTCTCACCAGCCCTAAAGCCGGGCACTGTCAGGGCTCTTGCTCCTCAGAAGTTCAGACCAGTGACATTGTAATTTGAGCTACCCTGGGTGTATGAGCTGGTGGCTATTGCCTGTTTTTCCAGCATGTCCATTAGACCAAAGAGCTTGTGTTTGCACGTGGAGGGAGCTCCACAGCAAATACTTCATCTCGTGTAGCAATGTAATGGATCTAAAAGGCCAGCATCAGCTTAGTGTTAAGAATGAAACTCTGGAATAACAAGAGTTTCTGTATTTAGAAGGTTGTGAAGTCCCACTTTCTAGCTGAATAGCTAGATAATAGAGTGGTTCAGCGCCGACTTCCTGCCTGACTCTTCCTCTCTCTGCAGTTCAGACCCCGCGGGCGCCGCTGAAGCCGCAGGCTCCGAGGGACAAGGGGTGGACATATTTTCTGGAGTGCGTTAGCGTCCGCAAGCAGCCGCTTGAATACGCTCAAGTGTGAGGAATGTTTAGATGAGTGTGCAGGGGACTGCAGAAGTGGGTGGGAGCGGAGCAAGAAATACCTCTGAACACGTTGCACTGCAGTTCAGCCCTTGGTTGCGACATCCTTCGTGTTTACAGTGGATGCATGGAGGTGCAATAAATGGTACATGCAATTTTCATTTTTCAGTGTGTGCCTGAGACTTGACTGTCTTTCTCCAGAGGGGAAAAGAAGGAAAAAAAAAAAAAGGGGGATTTTTTTCCTCTGTTTCAAGGATTAGGTAAATCCCATGAGTGATGACAACAGACAGAACTGGGGCTTGCAGAGATACAGAAGGGAAAATATACTTGACACTTGTGAGAAGTGAACTCTGATCTGGCGGTGCGGTTAGACACACGAGCCTCATTTCAGAAGGCTGAAATACTGCCTTCTCATTCTTCTACCTTTAATCATGAAACCTCACATTTTTCTAATGATTCTTTCAGAGGGAGAAGTGAAATGATTCATATGAAGAACCAGAGCTGTTCAAACCACATCCTTTCTATTTATCTAGACCAAGCTAGAACCCCCTGCTGAAGTTCAGATCATTTAGCATGAAATATCTGCAATGTTCATATGATGCACATTGTTCATGAACATTGTTCAATGTTCATATTTCTTCTCTCGCTCCCTTACCTTCTTGTCCTTTCCCCAATGGCCTGCTTTAAAATGTATGCAGGACTTAGAGTGTTAGGAATCGCACCTCGACAGTGGAGGAGAGGATGGGAGAAGAGCGTTTCACATATGTTAATTGTGTCGATGCAATAATTAAACAACAGAAAGTGACTGCTGTGAAGAGTGGAGGAATAACTGGATAAGCTGAAGAGAGGAGCCCAAGACTTGTAGGATGGGTAAGGGAGGAAGGAACACATTGCTTCTTGGATGAAATTGTCATCAGGGGCGCAAGAGCAAAGAGGTGAGGTGAAGAAAAACAGCAGGAATGTCCAAGCTTTGCCCCACATGTGTTTAGAGTTAGAAAAGGGGACAAAGGCAAGGAAAGACACCTACGGTTTATGTCGCTGGAGAGCTTTAAAGGCCCTTAGCTCAAGGTTGGAATTCTGCTGAATGCAGCTTGCTTGAGCTGCAAACACTCTGAGACTTGACTGGTGTCCTACAGGGTCGAGTGGCTGCTGGCTGTGAGTCCTTCAGCTTATGGGCTTTTGTTGAGTGTGTCTGAACTACAGACCTTCAGCTAAACGTTGGCCTTGGATTAATGCCACTTCTAGGAATCTTTGCCATAGGTCTGGTGCTCTGTTTGTATCGTGGTTTGTGACAGTGGCCTTAGAAGGTGTCTTGTTTCTGTCTAAAGATAAATAGGAACGTTGGGGTTGGTGAGAGATGTTGCAAGCTCTTCCTGGGAAGATTTGTAGTCTCTGTAACAACAGGAACTGGAGGGTTGTGAGTCCGATTGGCCTCAGTGCATGAAGGTGGAGAGCCCTGTGTTCTGGGGCACTGTGAGCAGGGCCTGGGGCTTTGCACCAGAGCAGGCAGTTCAGGTCAGGCAGCCTGAGGTGCCTTGTGCAGGGGCCACAGCGCCCTGGCTGCCCCTGTGACGCTCAGGGAGCCGCTCAGAGGAGCCTGCACGGCCTGCGAGGGGAGAATGAGAGGAGGAGGAGGAGAGGTGCTGCCTGCCTTCGCGCAGCTGCTCGGCCTTGGCGGGGGAGAGGCAGCAAACGCCTCCCTGCTGCCCTGAATGTGGAACTGCTCACAGCGAGGCAGAGCTGCCAAGGCCTCCTTTTGGGGGCTGTTCTAGCAGCTTTCTTGTGCGGCAGAAGTCATCCTGATGACAGCAAGAGGGAAGAAATAATGTTCTGTGCAAGCTTGCCTGGAGAGACTAAGAAAAGCAAGTGCAAGCCCTGGGTGAGGGAAGGGATCCTTCTTTGATGCTCAAGCGTTACAGGCCTGTGGGAAGTCCTGTATGTTACAGAAACGGGCTCAAATGGAGATTTGCATGACAAAGTACTTTTAATGTTGCCTGTGTGATTCAGCAAAATGAGCTGAGTTAATGTACTGATGCTGCCACCATTTATCTTCCTCCCAGCTATTCCAGTTAGCGACTTGGCCCCTTGCGCCGGGGAAGCTCTTTGCCCCGCTGCTCACTGGCTTACAGGACAGTTCCCAATCCTCGTTCTCCCAGGCCTGCGTCCATGCCCATTGCTGCTTCCTGTGGAGCCCACGTGCTTTTCCAGGGGGATGCAGCGGCAGTGCGTGCGTGCCGAGGCCCCATGCGGAAGGACCGGTCCCATGGAAGAGGAGCAGGCGGGAGGCTGCCCCGTCTCCCTGCAGCCCCTGCCCCTCTGCGCCTGGCACGGCCTCTTCGCCACGCTCAGCATCATTTCTTCCCTGTCTTTTTGTAATTTTTTTTTTCAATGAGCGAGTGGATGAATGAATGAATACCTGATTAAGTTAATGAAGCCGAGCCAACGGTGGGAGGGAGGGACTTGGCTGCTGGCTGCTGGCGGAGCTCCGGCAGCGCCGGGCTTGCACAACGCCTCGCAGCTCCGTGCCGCGCTCCAGCTGAGCCGCCGGAGAGGGCAGGGAGCGGCCGCGGCTGGAGGCAGCGGCAGGAGGCTCCCTCCTCCTGCCCCGGCATCTCCCCTGCCTTGGATTGCGCGGGGCAGGCGGCTGAGGTGCCCCCGCAGAAGGGACCGCCGTGGTGGGAAAGCGCGTTCGTCGCTGCCGGCCTCTGCAAAAGGCCCATTCATGTTCCCAAGCTGTGACTCACTGGGCCCAGTGCAGGAATGTTTTAGTTTTGAGCTCACAACTCCTATACAAATTATCTCTATTGGAGTTATGTGATGCTCTTCGTTTTTCTTTTCAGTGGGCTGGGAGAAGGGCAGCAGCAGGTTTTCTTTTATCTGTTTCTATTTCTTTTTTTCTTTGTCATTTCAATCCCCCTCCAGTTCCTTTTCGTTGCCGTTTAAAGCAGGTTTTTTTTCTGGCAGCACATACCTTTGTTTCTCCCATACTGAAATGGGGAGCGCTGGCACGGCGTGTTCACACGCCGCCTTCCCTTGTCAGCGCTCCCTGCTCGAGAGCAGTGCCGGCGATTTGCATTCGTAGTGGGAACAGGGTTATTTTAATTGCAGCTGGGGCCCGTGACAGCGCGGCCCGCGACGCCGCTATACCCGGGCGCTGTTTATTTCTTCTTGTTCTAGCGGTTTTCTGCGCTGCCTCCTCGGGGAGAGCAGCCGGGGCAATCGCGCCCGCGCTGCGCCGGCCTCAGCGCCGTGCCGCCCGTGATGGATTTGGCTCCTGGTGCCCATTTATCAGCCTGCCTGGGAAACGGGAGGCTCCCTGCGAAGCGTGAGTCGGGAAGAGCCGGCTAATCCCTGCGTGTCGCAGAGCCGGCCGGGCAGTTTGTGGGAAGAGGGGCTGCAGAGCTGCTGCTGCGGCTTTTCCTTCATCTCCGTGGTTGTTTTCCTGCCCGTGCGCGCTCCTGAGTGCCGATCTCGGTGTGCGGGCGGCCTCTGGGGTCTGTGCGTGGAGGAGCGAGCGGCTCGCGGGGCCCGGGGGGTTCCACAGGGCGCACCCGGGTGTCACTGGCTGGTGTAAGAACCAAACCAAATGAAGGAGTGAGTGAAGGGAAGGGGAATGAGCAAGAAAGGGACAGCGGAGGAGTGCGTGGGGGTTCAGACTGGGCTGGCTGCAGCGTGGGGAGAGCACAGCCCCACAGCGTGGCGCCGGGGGCATTTTCGTGTTGCCTGTGGGCCTGATCAGCAGGGAGAGCCCCGTGCTGGCTTCGTGTAGGGGCAGGAGCTCGTGCAGCATTTAGTGAAGCTGAAGCCATCGCACCAGCTTTGCTGCATGAAGCGGGAAGGGCTGAGAGGAGCCGGGCCCCGTCTCAGCCCCGCTGGGTGTGAGTTCCTTCCCAGCCCTTCCCGATGGAATGGAAGGGATGGAAGGGCCTCAGCCCCTGTGGTTTTTGTGGGGGGCTGCGTTCCTCTCCGCTGAAGACGAAGCCAGACATCTTTCCAATTTGTTTTGCCACATGCATGGAAGAGAGAACGTTAACAAGCATTTGGAGACACATGGAAGGAGACCTGCGTGACATATCTGCTGTGCAAATGTGTTCATACAGGCATGACAGTTTCTGTCACAAGTTAAAATGAGTGGCGAGTGGGTGTTGCTTCATTTATAGTCACTCATGTGAAATTTTCAATGGAAAATTGTGTAGGCAGCTCCCATTGTAGCTGGGCACATTTCAGATAAATGAAAAACATCAACAAAGTAATTTCTGTATTATAGTTGTTTATAAATGAACTCTCTTCACTCATTTAAGCTGCACAAGTGCCTCTAGGGGATCCGTGTGAGAGTGAAGGATTTTGTGGTGCTGGCTCAGACAAATTGGCCCTTCGGATGGGGCATCCTATCGCTGGCAGCAGTCGGAGCCATGCAGGGAAGAAAGGGGCATTGGCTGCAGTCTGTCCTCTGTGGAATAGCCTGGATGGGATCCGCGTTTCCTTCCTGATGGAAGCAGAACTGAAGGAGCCCTGCGAGCTCCCATGGTTTTGCCGTGGCTTCAGGATGCTTCAGCAAAGGGCGCTTGCTGTGGTGAGATGAGGCGCTGCCTCCTGAGCTTAAGCCAGGCTTAGGCCCCCAGTGACTAGTTAAATCCTTCTCTTTGCTCCTCCGTAGGAGTGGGGAGCTCTGGAGTTCGAGGGCTTCATCCTCCAAGAGGTTTCTCAGAAATCAGCATCGTCGGCGGGTGCATTTTTATCTCAGGTCTCTAGGTAGCTGACGTGGCTTCCCCGAGCTCCAGCTCCTGCTGTCAAATGGTTAGATGGGAAATTCCACTCTTAGCTAAAAAGGTGAGTTGGTCTTGTGGGCTGCAGGGAAAAGCTAGAGCATTGCCTGGAGCCTGAAAGGCCTCACGCAGCAAAGGGACATTTTAGAGAAAAAGGAGGAAAAAAAGAAAACCTTCCACATCTATCATTTTAAGAAATCTACTTGTAGGCCAGTGTTTCAGGAGCAAGAAAGGGGAGCAGGCTCATGATGCTTGAGACAAGGGGGATTCCTGCAAAGCAGGGCGAGGGCAGTGCCTGCTCGCTTGCTGAACAGCTTAGTGCCAGCTTGCTGCAAGACATACGAAATTAATGATTCATACAGAAGGCCCAGATGAGCTGAGATCCCCTGCAGAACCCCCATAGGAGTTCTGCTGTGTGTGCAGCTGCATGCGGGCGCATGTGAGTGCAAGGTTATGTCCTGTGTCCTGAACGCAGAGTGACTTGTACAGGTGTTGAATGATGGGCATCTGCTCTGCAGGCACGGAGCTGCAGAACCAGTTGATGGCACCCGGATGAAATGACAGGAGAAAGCTGCAATATTTGAAAACTAACTCAAAGTTCTTTGTTAATTCAACAGTCTTAACTGAAGTTTCATCTGCTACTAGCACCTCAGGAAGCTATGATTCTTGTGCAGCTCAGCAACACCCACCAGCCAAGATAACAATGTGTCCCTAACCGAAGTATAGACAACCAAAGACAACCGCAGGACACTGTCCTCAAAATGCAGAGGTCAAAATATCCAGGAGTTTGTGTCATGTTCATTTGTAAATGTCACCCGGTAAAAGGCTCTTTGGGAACTCCCCGTATTTGCCTGTCTTGCCAGGGGAATATATTTTATGATAGTCTTTCTCATGAATCCGCCTCTCTCAACTTGGGTACCTACAGCCCTGCCTCATAAAAATGTATGGTAATGACAAGCCTCTGCGCTTCCCATTTGCAGTGATGTGCTGCTTGAGGTTTGCTTACATCAATTGCCTTTTATACTGTGTTAAGGATATCTGATCTGACTGGCGGGAGGAGGGATGTGCCGAATAGCTGCTCACTCTGCAAAAACCTGTGTCAATTTGCTGTGCTCGGCGCCCAGGGGCCTAATAAGAGCAAACGCTGCCGTGGACGGTCTGTCTTGCAGATGTGGTGCTGATCAGGAATCCTTTCGTTCTGGGAGGAGATTTTCAAATTTTATTAGGGGTTTTCATGTTTCTTATTAGTGGACCTCTGCAGTTTTGTCCTCCTGGGAGATCTGCTGGAGAACTGTGAAATGAGTAGCATTGGACAGTAAACTGGTAGAGCTGCTGCTGGCCCGTGCTGAGCTCCACGCGACAAGGCTCCCGACACCCAGATGCTGCCGGGCTGCCTGTAACGCAGAGAGCCCCGTGGCCTCGGGCTTGATTCGGAAGGCTGGTTTTTCCAGTGTGCTCTTTGGTCACGACACTGATGTGTGCTCGTCAGGCAGGGCAATGGTACCTGGCAGAGGGTAGGCCCAGTTTTTTTACTGAGATGATAAACATGAGAAATTCTTAGTCATATCCAGAGCTGGAAAGTAAAAGATAAGAATTGGTAGTAATAAGTGTGTTATTAGGGTTTAGGTTCAAATGGGCCTTTAGGCAGTGTGTGGCTGGGTTGGATATCCCTGAGGTTTGAGGCCGACAGCCTCCCATCCGCGGGTGACGACTCCCTGAGGAAGGAAAACAAGCTTGCTCTCAGCCCTGCGCCCGGTGGCAAATGAGGGACCGGGTTTTTGAAGGTGTTTTGGAGGAGGAATTCAGCTAGCAACGTTGCAGGACCTGCAGAAGCGGCAGCTCGCTGGGTTTTCCATGGAGATACATATCCCGCGCGCGGGTGAGCAATCCCTGCGGGCCCGGCGCGCGCCCAGATGGTGACTCCTCCAAGTGATTATTTTTCTGCCTTAAGCCTTTCCAGGAATTTGAGTGCGGGCAGGCTGCCAGCGGGCGCTGGCTGTGCAGACACTTGAGCAATGTTCCATGTGCGCCGGTATCTTTGCTACCACAGATAGCAAAGTCCAGCTGCTGACCCTGCTCTCGGAGCCCTGTTTCCGCTCTCAGGCTGAGCTGCACACGCGCTTGTGGGGCGCGCGCCCGCCACGCGGGAGCAGAAATCCCCCAGCGTTCGCCCCGGGTTCTGCCTGTCTTGCAAATCGCAGTCGGGGGCTCTAAAGTTAAGTGGAAGGAAGACCCAGGGTTGGAGCAGTGGTGTGGATCCAACAAAAGAGGAGTACAAATAATCAGCAGCGCATCCCACCTCGGGGGACGGGCAGAATGGGAATGTCTTGCTAGGACAGCGCGAGAAGAACGATTTAGCTCTGTCTTACACCTCTGGCCCTTGAGACACTCTGTTTGGCCTTTCCCGCCGCTCAGTTCTGCAAAGCCAAATCATTCCCGTTCTGTCCTTGCTGTGCTGCTGCTCAAGTAATGCTCAAAACTTCCTCTTTGGCTGCGAGATAGAAGTGGGGGTTGCTGCACAGAGAGGCAGGTGACCTGTGTGGATGCAAATCCAGTCCTGCTCCCACCGGTGATTAGGCTGGAAAAGTTGGCATCTCATGACGGCTGCTCGCCTCCCTTGCGCCTGCTCCTTCCTCCCCTGTTCCTAGAGGATTTGGGGAAGCTCTTCCGATAGCAGGGATGATGAAGACAGTCCCGTGAAAGATTCACAAAGAAACAAGCAGGCAAAATGCTGTGTGCAGCCCGTGAAACTCGCCTGTTTCCAGAGTGCATTAAGAGTCTCAAGCCCTGCACCAGGCCAATGCAAAAAGTTTGCTGAGCTCCAGCGCTTTCCAGACACCTCTTTCCTGATTTTGCCTCTTCCATCAGAAATTCCTGATTTAACCTAAATTCAGTGCAAAAGAGCAAGCATTTGACATTTTTGAAGGATGCTGGCTTTGAATTGGGAGGCCACCCAAAACTCAGTAGCTTGATCCTGTTTAGCAGGCAAAGCCTTTGCTTCAGCCCCTGCAGAGTAAAAGTCCACCAAGCTCCATACAGATTCGTTCTAGCAATTTGGATGTGGAAAAGCTGAATCCAGGCTCCTCAGACTTTTGGAGTGAAAGGTTTGGGGAATCTGCTTTACCCATTAGAGCAAAATATGTTGGCCCTGTCCCGCCCCATGTACAAGCTGAGTTAAACATGTGGCATATTGGGGCCTGGAGCTTAGAGCCATCTCATTACACAAGCAGAGGGGCCAGCACCCTCCTTCCAGTCCGAAATTTTTCCTCCCTGGAGCACTTTGAGGCTCCCAAAGGGCCCTCGTCCGCCAGTCGGCCGAGCTGCTCCAGTCGGAGCGGCCTCTGGATGCAGCAGGAGCGGGTGGAAGGCAGCTCCGTGCAGCTGCCTGCGCCGGGAGCTGCGGATGTTTGTGCCAGCGCTCCGGGCGCGGGCTGCACGGCCACGGCGAGCTAAAGTTAACCAAGGATGACTGCGCAAATGTAAGCCGGGCCGTTTATTTTTAGTTGGACATAAAAATAAAAATCTATAAGTCATGTGTAATATAATAATTTTAGCTGTTGCCAGGGCACACTGAGCAACTGTTTGGAGGAGGGGAAAGACCCGTGCAAATCCCGGGGCTCTTGTCTCTGCCGGCTGCCCTCACCCGCCCGGAGCTGCAGCGCCAGCTCCCGGCGATGCTCCCTGGCGTCTCCTTAGCCCTCAAATAAGTCACCGGAGGGTTTTCTTGCCAGAAATAAGTGTTAAGGAGCCACCAGGCCATGCCGGGCCCCGCGGCTCCCTCTCAGCCTGGCCACGGCTCAGCACAAACTCGCAGGTCTTTCTTCCAAGCAGCCTTTCCCAAACCTGCCGATACTTCGGGAGCCGGTTTCTCGGCTGAGGTCAGGCGGGCGCTAATCCCTTACAGCTGCGGAGCTGTTGCGGGAAGAAACAACAAGCACTGGGTTTCTGGGGGCTCCATGGTTGCTGGCGTTTGATGACTGTTTATCACGTTTTAAACAATGGGATAATTAACTTAGAACAGATTGTATCGGGCCATTAGGAGCGTCACACGCTTCCCGTGGGATGATAACAGCTTGGAGGGCCGTAAATGTAAGGCATGCTTTAAAACTAGGTTTAATCAGAGTCAACTGTGGCTTCAAAGTGCTGCGTACGCATAGAAACGTGAGGCTTATTGTTCGTTGGAGCCGAGGCAGTAGGAAAGAGATATCCCAAAGGAATATTATTTACCATAAGATAACTATCACAACTGCTGCTCAGCATTCACTTTAAAGCCGTTATATCCTATTTCCATCTTCTTTGCCATCCACACAGCTTCTTCCTCTCTTCATTCTCTTTCATATAACCAGTGCTTTCCTTATTAGAATGCCTATGGAGCGAGATGTGAGATTTCCAAGCACCTTTTTCCTGCATATCTTTTCCGCCTCCCCCCCAAATAAACAGAAATGTGGATAACAGGCAGTGATGGGATGGAGTGAAGAGAGCCTCTTTTTCTGTAAAGTTTAATTAGGAAAGAAGGCAAAGCAGGAGCAGGTGATTTCAGGCAGGTGGGGAAAGGCCGTCGGTCTCTCCTGGCTTGTTTTGGTTTTAGAGCGTGATGTGATCCGTGGGGATGTTTTCCATAGCGGAGAGGGAAGGCATTAGGAAGGCTCCGTCCCAGGCTCGCGGGTGGCTGCAGTGACCTCGCGGCGTGATGCAGAGCCGGGAGGAGCCTCTGTCCCTCCGGCACGTCACAGAATCCTGAGCTCCGATGGTCGGGATTCCCGCGTCGCGCGGGGAGCTCGGCCGCCGTCCCGCCTCGACTTGCGCCTCTCGCCTAGGTGTGAGCCATCCGTAGCAGGGGGAGTTCAGAGCACTGAAGAAATACAGGCGCATTAGCCGCCTGGCGCGGGGCCAGCTCCGCTCCGTGCCGCTGCTGGAAACAGCCTGCGTGGCCGGGGAGGCTGCCAGGCGGCGAGCTGGGGGGCACGTGCGCCGGGAGGCTGCGGCACGCACGCCGGGTAGCTGGGTGCTCCTTGGGGCCAGAGCGGCGGCACGGGACAGGGTTTGCTTTTGCAGAGGGTCTCCTGCTCCTCGCTGGTTGTCTCGAGGCACTCGCTCGCTCACGGGGCCGTGTTTCCCAGCGCTCACGCTGTGATTTCCTCCCCCGTCTCGTTGCAGAATCCAGAGGAGCTGCCGGAGGATCGCGCTCACGGGGAGATGATTCCTCATGAAGTCACTGGATCCCTTTCAGAAATCAAATGTGACTTTCCATTTACCAGACTGAAACCAGCCAGACAGTGAAGCAAGCACAGTGGAGGGGGGACGGCGAAAGATGAAATCCAACCAAGAGCGGAGCAATGAATGCCTGCCGCCGAAGAAGCGAGAAATCCCTGCCACCAGCCTGCCCTCGGAGGTGAAGCCGGTCCTGCCGAACGAGAACCACCGCGCGGACAACCTGGCATGGCTGCCCGGCGGCCAGGGCGGCCTGGCGGGCCGGCACCGGCCCGCGGGCGCCGCGGCCGACGTGGCTCTGCAGCAGGGCTTGCACAAGGCGCTGTCGTCCGCGGGGACGGACTATTCCCCGCCGAGTGCGCCCAGGTCCGTTCCAGCCCCCAGCACCCTTCCCACGGTGTACTCGCCCGCGCTGTCCCAGTCGGGCACGCCGGTGTCCCCCGTGCAGTACACGCACCTGCAGCACACTTTCCAGTTCGTCGGGCCCCAGTACAGTGGACCATACGCCGGATTCATCCCCTCGCAGCTGATTTCCCCGACAGCCAATTCTGCAAGCGGCGCCGTGGCGGCGGCCACGGCCGTTGCAACCACTCCATCCCAGCGCTCCCAGCTGGAGGCTTATTCCACCCTGCTGGCCAGCATGAGCGGCCTGAGCCAGCAGGGCCACAAAGTGGAGCCGCACCTGGTTAGGACGCCCGGACTGATCGCGGCGGGGTCTCCTCCACCCAGCCAGCAAAACCAGTACGTCCACATTTCCAGCTCTCCCCAGAGCGCCGTCAGGAACGTGTCTCCTCCCACCATCCCGGTTCCTCTGCATCCCCACCAGACCGTGATCCCACACACGCTCACCCTCGGCCCTTCCTCCCAAGTGGTGGTGCAGTACACCGACTCCGGGGGCCACTTCGTCACGCGGGACCCCCTCAAGAAGCCCGAGAGCGGGCGGCTGCAGGCGCTGCAGGCCAAGGAGGTGCTCAACGGGGAGATAGAGAAGAGCCGGCGCTACGGCCTTTCCCCTTCGGCCGACCTGGGCCTGGTCAAGGCAGGCAATAAACCCGCTGCCCACCACTACGAGGCCCGGCACGTGGTGGTGCACCCGAGCGCTGCCGAGTACAGCGCGCGGGAGGCCGCCGGCGTGCGCGCCTCCGTCATGGTGGTGCCCAACAGCAGCACGCCCACGGCCGACCTGGAGGTGCCGCCGGCCGCCAGCCGCGACGCCTCTCCCTCGGCCCTCAACGACAAGGGCAGCCTGCACCTGGGCAAGGCGGCGCACCGCTCCTACGCGCTCTCTCCGCAGCAGACTCTGGGCCACGACGGGGTGAAAGCGGTCGCCACGCTGTCCCCCCACACCGTCATTCAGACCACCCACAGCGCCTCCGAGCAGCTCCCCGTGGGGCTGCCGGCCACGGCCTTCTACGCCGGGACGCAGCCGCCCGTGATCGGCTACCTGAGCGGGCAGCAGCAAGCGCTCGGCTACGCCGGAAACCTGCCGCAGCACCTGGTGATCCCCGGCACGCAGCCCCTGCTCATACCGGTGGGCAGCGCCGAGGTGGAGCCGTCCGGAGTCGCGCCTGCCATAGTCACTTCCTCGCCCCAGTTTGCAGCAGTGCCTCATACGTTTGTCACTACGGCCATTCCCAAGAGCGAGAATTTCAGCGCCGAGCCCCTCACGACGCAGCCCGCCTACCAGGCCACCATGGTGCAGGCCCAAATCCACGTGCCCGTGGTGCAGTCCATTGCCTCCCCCGCCGCGGCTCCTCCCACGCTGCCCCCGTACTTCATGAAAGGGTCGATCATTCAGCTGGCCAACGGGGAGCTGAAGAAAGTAGAGGACTTGAAAACAGAAGACTTTATACAGAGCGCGGAAATCAGCAATGACCTGAAAATAGACTCCAGCACTGTGGAGAGGATTGAAGACAGCCATAACCCAGGCATTGCTGTGATACAGTTTGCGGTTGGAGAGCATCGAGCACAGGTAACCAAACCGGGGGGTTGTGGGTGCAGGGGCTCGGGTGCACGCCTGGGTGCAGGGCAGTTTGCCAGCAGGGCTCAGTTTGCTTTGGTTTGCAGGGGTGTTGTTAGTTTTTCACTGTTCACATGTGTCCGTGAGGCAGACGTGTTTGGTCCAGAAATCCCCCAGCCTGCAGTGCTGGGGAGCCCCCAGAGAGGCACCGGTGGTAAATGTGGCCTCCTGCTTGTGATAGGATGTCTTTGGGGAACAGATTGTCCTCTCTTCTTGTGCCCAGGTTGCTGCAAGGCTGCGCTCAGTGCTCTCCGCAGTCCCTGCACCACAGCCAGGGCAGCTCTCTGTGTCCCCACGTGCAGTGGTTCCCTCGGCAAACCTCGGTCGCGTTGCAGGACTTGGGGCAGGATCACTGTCTTGCCTGCACTGTGAGAGCACCTTGAGGCCCCAGCCTGCCTCTGTTCAGCAATGCAGAAACAGGGAGTGGGAAAAAAGAAAGAAAAAAGACCTGGCATCATGCAAAAGCAATCTGGGATGAGGAGGGGATCTGAGACACCAGGCAGTGAAGAAATTTGGGAGAAGTCACTTCGCACGTCGATGCCAGAGCCCTGGCTAAGAGCAAGTCCTCAAGTCTGGCACCCCTTGGCCTACCCAAAGGTGTTCAGTGCCTGATTAGGATTTTGGATTTCCGTATAAATCCCAATGTGCTTTACATCTAGAGAATCCACAGTAAGAATCACATAATCTTAGGGCTCTTTATTCAGATATAAAATAACTTGGTTTAGGCAGTAGGGGAGGATACATTTTGCATTCTAATTGGCAATTTTTACCTTCTCCTCCAGAAAGCTTGAATTAAATCCAGCTCAAATCCTACCCTTGAGAGATAGGTAGGCCAGAAGGCTGTGAATTTCCTTGCCTTGAAAACTCGGAGTTGTCTTGGAAGGCTTTCCCTCACATGAGTAAGTTACTGAGAGATGCCACACGGAGTTTTATTCGCGTTTCAGTTAGGTGTAAACCCCGCGTAGCTCTCACACCGTGTGTTCAGGGGCAATTTGAAAAGAAAAAACAACATAAGACAGCTGGGCACCCTGTGTTTCTGGACTTTGTTTCTCATTGGTTTGTAATGTAGGAGAAAAAAAATCCCTTGTAACTTGCCAAAGGTTATTTTAGGCCAAGAATGTACTAAAAAGCATTATCTTGATACTGTCCCTTACCTCAGCAATTTACATTCTGCTGTGTTGAGCCTGGGAGTAGATTAGATACCCTAGATAGCAGTTTGTTTCATAAAGGTTCTTGTTTATAAAAATCTTGATGCAAATGAATTTGGTTTGGTTTGAAACAGATGTGCCTCGAGTTACAGCTCTGGAGAAGGAGAGAGAGGAACTAGAACTGGACAGATTTAGTAAATCACCTTAGACTGACTGCTTTGGAGAAGAAAACAAGGAGCAGCAGTAGTGAGAAGCAAATGACACTGAAAAAACCCCTGTCTTTGGCACACAGCAGTGTGACCCATCCTTCCCAGAGTGCAAACACAGGGTAAACGGCTGCGTGCGACACGTGCCCTTTCTGCTGCCAGGTGCCCAGGCCCCCTTTGCTGTTGTGTTCATACATGTGTGTGCCTCTGCACAGGGCATGAGCGTGAGGTGGTTTTTTACTGCAAAACCTTTGGCGTTTGCATTGTTTCCTGTTCCTTAGCTGTATTTTGGTGCTCTTGCTGAGAGCTGTGCATCTCCTGCTTTCTGATCGAAGAACCATCCTTGGATCAGACCCAGTTACTGTGATGTGCCCCAGAGCCTTGCATAACGGGAGCTCCGAAGGAGTAATCTCCCGTCTGCAGTTGTCCTCTTGCTTTCATTGCGCGCTCTGCCGCCAGGCCCCCGCTCCCTGCACGGGCAGAAGAGGCACAGATGAGTCGGGAGCGTGTGTGTCGTGTCTTGGTCACAGACCTGTCAGCAGAGCCCCTGTGGGGTAGAGCGGCGGCGGGGACGCGCTGCTTTGCAGAGGGGAGAGTGCCACCGTCTGGTGCTGGGGTTGGAGCTGGAACAAACAGGGATAAATAAAAGCCCCCGCCGAAGCTGCAGCAGGCGCATCCGGCAAAGTGTCGCCTTCTCCAGAAGCCTATCAGGAGCAGGCTGACATCATGGCAGCTCAAATCCTCCCCAGCTGTGTTTCCCACAGGGGATGCTTCCAGAAAGGAGCGGGAGTCACGTAGAGATATGATTAGAATGAGAGTTTAATTTAGGTTTCCTGCAGATTCCGGGACTTGGGTCTCTTCCCGGATCAGCTGTGTCCCTGCCCAGCAGCGGCTGCTGGGCTGGTTTTCCCCTGCCTGGTTAGAGAGAGAGCGTTCCTGTGTGTGTGAAGTCTCCAGAGACCTCACCCTCAGCCGAACGTGGATATATGGCAGCATTTAGCCTGATTAGCAGCCGTGCAGCAGTCACTACTTGTTAGGAAATTGCCTGTGAGGAAGGCTGGGGCTGCTCCCTGGAAGAGCCCGTGCAGTCTTGCTGTTCAGAACAGGGACATTGCGATGCTGCTTCCTTAAATACGTATTGACTGCAGAGCACAGCGGGAAGGTAGGTGCGTGCCTAGCTGGGCTTTGCAAAATGTGCTCTTATAATTAAGTTTCGCTCACACACGCTCTTCTGCGAGGAGGGAGCTTGTATAACCGTGTCGTTGGAATGGAGATGGCGAAGGATAAGTGCCGTACAAAAATAGCATCGGCACCATTAGCTTCCCTTCACTTTATACACCCCTCCCAATGGTCTCTGGGAGCTCGTTATAATATTGATGAATCCGTGTTTTCAGGCTCCATACAAACACTGGATAATTCTCCCTGCAATTGGAGGGAAGAGGCAGGCGTTTATTTTTAGCCTATACACCAGTGATGTAAACAGGGAGGCAGTATACAGTGCTGCTGTGCTGCCAGCACACAGCTCCTCCTCCCCGGCATCCAGCTCTTCCTCCTGGCCCCCCCTCGCCTCCTGGCACATCCAGCCCTGATCCGGGCTCAGAAACCTGGAAGGAGAGTGACCCCCCCAAAGCCACATTCCTGTTCAGTGACTGCCCTGGCCCTCGTGCGTGAGGGAGGCTCAGGGCCCCCCGGCTGCATCATCCCTGCTGTGCATTAGCGGGAGATGAAAGAAGCTGCAAGTGCATCAGACTCCAGAGTCCTCGCTTTGCTCCGTGCAATTTCTCTTCCTCTGGATTCAGATTCCCTGAGGAAAAAAAAAAAAAAAAAAAAAGACCTGAATCTTTTTGTAGATTTAAATGTTATTCCTGTAGTAACACGCACATCTTTATTGCTTGTCCTTTCTTTTGTTGCTAGGGGCAAGTGGAAGGAAGCTAGAGATTCACCCATTAAGGTCAATACGCACAGGAGATGCAAAATCAGGTTGCTGAAATGCCCGCTTTCCCGCTGAAGTTCAGTTTCTACCTGCTGCTGTGGAAAAAGATCTGTAATATTCAGGTCTGCCTGAGAAACTTGACATACAGCTTAAAAGGAAAAGATGAACATCCAGTGGATAACCTTTCCCTTTTATTTTAAACAGAATCACAGGAGTTAGAGATGGAAAAGTCCTGTTCGACCATCTAGTTAGTACCCCTGGCAGTCCAGTGCATCGTTTCTGTAGAGCTCCATCCCGTGGAGCCTTCATTTCTATCTCTGCATGCACACAGACCAGTCATCTTCTCTCGTGCTCAGCTCCCTGCTCCTCGTTATCCCTGGCGCGGTGGCAGAGAGAACAGGGGGAGCAGCGCTGGGCTCCGATCGCAGCCGCTGGCGGAGGTCGCAGCCGGCCCGGCGCTCCCGTGATCCCGGCAGCTTCGCCGGCTTTGTTCCCGTGAGCGGCAGGTGCCTGTTGCTGAACTGGGGGGAAGCAGGTCAGGGCTCGTGTGCCCAGCGAGCCGGCCGGCCGGCCAGGCTTCCCGTGAGACGTGCGGTTTCCCGGACGCGGGATCATGGAGCTGCGGGAGCCGCTGAGCCCCAAGCGCAGGGGTTGATGCTGGAGCGAGAGCAGGCGCAGATGGGGCTGGATGCAGTCCTGCGGGATGCCCAAGGCCTTGCTGCCACCTTCCTGTATCCCAGCCCCGGCTGTACATCATGCCCAGTAGTCCCTGCGGCGGGAGGCGCTGCCTGCAGCCCCATGGTCCCTCCAAGCAAATCTGAAGGTTGGATGGGGCTGGGGTTGGTGGGGACAGTGGTGTTAGGAGTCCAAAAATGCCCAGGTAAACAAAGTCAGGTGGGACCCAGGCACTGTAGGGTCTTTTTCTTCTGAGAGAAGAGGGGAAGAAGCCACAGAAGAAGGCAGTCACATGGATTGCATCTTTTCCATGTAAAAGTCATCAACTCAGTACAGGACAGGGTAGCACTCCAAGGTGAACACTCTTCCTCCACCAGATTTTCCCCACAGGGGTCAGAAAGCATCACGGGTCTCTTCTTCCTACCCATCCCGTGTCAAGAGGAATGGATCTCTTAGGTAAGGTCTTCCTTCCAAAAAAGCATTATGGTTTGGACCTTCCCACGTGGGATCATCAGAAGGCGAAGATATCTCTTTGCAGGCCTGTTTGAAACCTCTTCTCTCAAGGCTGCCTATCACAGAATCGCAGGATGGTTGAGGTTGGAAGGGACCTCTAGAGATCCTCTAGTCCAACCCCCTGCTCCAGCAGGGACACCCAGAGCA
>JAVCKT010004309.1:3187-17552 GCA_032273925.1 Rhynchotus rufescens
GTTACGCGGCGCACGTGCGGGGCGCATGCGCGGGGCTCTCACCCCGCAGCTGCCGTTACGCGGCGCACGTGCGGGGCGCATGCGCGGGGCGCGCGCCCCCGCGCCCGCCGCCGCGCTGTGGGGCGCCCGCGCGCCCGCCCTTGTCACCCCACGCGCTTGTCCTGCGTTTGTCGCCGCCTTGTCCTGCGTTTGCCGCTGCCTCTAGAGCGGGAGCTCCCCCCTCCTGCCTAGTCTTTGCATTGGAAACGTAAAATTGCTGACCTGCCTAGCAAAAAACGCAGGAGGGTCATGACTGGAGTTTCTTAGGTGCCACCTTAACTTTATTTCTGCTTTTTGTTACCTTTTCTATTTTTTTTCCACTCTGTGCACCCATGCAACCTGTTTAGGCTTATCTCTGTGAGATGAAAATTAGCATTAGAGATTACATCCGCCAGGGAAACTACATACATGTGATTTTTTTAAACAAAGTGACACCAGTGACTTGTTCCCCCAGCTTGCAGAAAGGAAAAATCAAGGCTGGTGTAATAACCAGAGCAAAGAGCACATCAGGCTTTATAAAGTTACGAAGTAACCTGAACTCCTTGTGTGCTCCAGGCATTCAGTCAAAATACTTGGAGCAAAGATCTGTTTAAAGAGAAAAAAAAAATGCTCAAAGAAACATATCAGGGATGAAGAATTTTGGTAGATTTTACAGCTGGTATTACCAGGTATAAACAGCTTTTCTTAAATGTTTTTTGGAGCTGATGGGTTTTCCTTGCCATTGTAATTTTAACAAAGCAATGCTTCTCTCTCTCTCTTTTTTTTTTTCTTCGTTTTGTGCAAACATTTTAAAAGAGACATCTCCTTTTCTAGTGTATTCTAAGCGGTATTATAGGGTACTCTTTGCAGCTAAATAATGAACAATAGCTTTGGGAATAAAACACACAGTGCGCAGAACTTTCACGTAAGAGTTTTTTCCAGGGTAAAAGATGAATATTTAGTAAAATCTATAAAAATGAATGTTGAGTGATGTATATGCAAGAACATAGAGTTATCCTATACAGTATCATTTTTATTTTTTCTGAACAGAAGTGTGCTGTTTGTGCTTGAGTCTTTGTGTACATGCTTATTAAGGCTCCCTCTGTCTCCGCTGTTTTAATTTTCATTTTTATTGTTACTGTGTTTGGAGGTCTCTCTTACCAGTTACTGCTATTACTCCCGACATCAAACTGTGATTGTAATGAAGCAGTCGATCACAGTAGGGAATGCTGAAGATTACCATCTTAATGACTTATTTTCTGCGGCTTTTCCGTATAGGCCCATGCCAGTCGTGTAATACGCTCTGGGGCTGTAGCATGTTTGCCTCTTCCCCATAAAATTCCACGGAGGACGCGGTATCAGCTCGCAGATGTGTAGGCACAACGGCGGCAAGCTGCTGTTGAGAGCATCGTGGTGTCAAACCCGTTACGGTGGCTTCGCCGCCGAGGAGGCGGTGGAAGCTTCGGTTGCGGTGCTGAGTACATGAGAAAGCCTGGGAAATTATTTCATCTGGGCGCAGGACGTAAGGGATGTGATTTGACATAACTCTCTAGCAGCCTTTGCTCCACGTCTGGTGCTGTTAATGATTTAAGCTGTGTCAGGATTCAAAGCTGATTGTGCCTCAGACTGCGAGAATGGGTGTACGGGTTAGCGCTCTACTTGATCAGATTGATATAATGATGATTTTTAATTAGCTGTAGCTCGCTGGGAAAAATAACAAAGGAAAAAAATCTCTTCCGACTGCTTTCAATTATCAGATCTTTCTTTTTAATAGCTCTATTGCATGAAGATAATTTATAAATCAGACTAAAAATACTTCAGTTTCCATGCACTGCATCTCATTTTCACTAATGGCAAGCTCATGCTATAGTGCCTGACTTCTTTTGAACCTGTAGTTCCTGCCTGCTCTGAATATCAAGTGCTCTGATAAAAAGTTTACTCCAGATAGGATTTGGAATGTGGTGTTACCGTGGACTGTGAGTGGCTGGAATATTCTAGATAGATTTTGATTAATGGACCTTGAAGACTATTAGTACTCAGATTTGTGCAGGATGAATAAGCATTACTCGTGAACACCTGATGCCATGGCCCTTAGCAAGAAAGGCAGCTATAACACCACACCATTAGCCCATATTACAAGATTTTTTTTTCTTCCCTGCGTCTATAATTCTCCTTATGAAAAGCATTTTCAGAAAGAAGAAGAAAGATGAATGTCAATTAATTAAACTTTCATATCATCAGAAAACTCTTCAAGTCTGGTTAAAAATTTTAAAGTTTTCAGGCCCTCCTAAGAGATATATTAAAATAAATTAAGGTCAATAACCTTGGCTGAATTTTGTGTGCCATTCTATGTGGGTTTTTTGTTATGTTTGTTTTAGTCAGAATCCTCTCTTTATTAGTTTATAATAGGGTTTATTATATAACAAATGTGTTACCTAAGAAGGATAATTAAATTCTTTTGAGTAATGGATAGGTAGCTATTTTAAGATGCTCTTATGGTATCCCAGCAAATAATAAAGTCCATTAAATGATTTGCCTTTTATGGTAAGTTTTGCAACAGACGAGTGCTTTTAGACGTTATACTACAGAATTATTTAAGCTTTTTCATAAAGCACCTACTACCTTATCTCCACACGGACATAAATAAAATTTAAGAGTCAAGTTTTTTTCTTTGAGCAATGCAGCAGCTGTTCTTGTTGAAGAGCAAAATCTGGACCTGCTGCTTCCCCACCCTTTAAGGCATGTGTTAATTCCTACGTTTGTAACACGTGGCACTTCACGGCGGAAGGGAAGGGCAAAGCGCCTTGATGACATTCATTTCAGTGGTTTGGGCAGACCAAGCTTGTGCACCTCTAATGCCATACACTGCATAGACTTGGGCGTCTTTTCCTTTTCTGAAGGAGAGGGGATAGGGAATCAGTAAATGGTGTGTATAGGATGGTGTAGGATGGAAGAGAATTGCAGGTAAGCTGCAAGGAGGTGTTGAGTATTTCTGAAAGCCTGGGTTCAGATTCTACAGTGGAGATCTTCAGGTGCTCAGTGGCAGCCTGAACTTCACATTAGAGCTGATGATTTTGGTATCGTGAAGCCGTATTGGATTTTGGCTGTGAATGGACTTAGGTTTCATACTCGAGGCTGGTTCCATGAAAAAAAGAAACAGATAGTAGCTTTTCTGTAGTGTTTTTACAGTGTGAAGTATACTACGTGTATATTACTTTACATTTCCAATTGCTACAACAGTTTCCCTCATTAAAATTGCATGATCTTTCTGAAAAACAAAGGAAAGATTTGCAAAGGAAGCATATGTCAAGGAGCTGTGTGGCTTCATGGCTTTCTTAAATGTGGTAAGTGTTTAACTTCTCTGCTAGAAAGTGTTTACGTTACTTTATTCTTTTAAAAGATGACTTTTTCAGTCACATCTGCTACATGCTAAAATACACACATGATACCAAGGGGTATATCCTATTTTTGCCCTGAAGATTTCTGAATGATTCTGTAGGCAAGAGCAGCTACTTGCTGTCTGTGGGGGCATATTAGCCTTGGAGGTTACAGTGCCTGTGCTGCCCCTGTAATAACTGTAAATATATATTTAATTCCAGGAGATGCTATAAACCCGTATTATTGATTGCATCAGAAAATAGGAATATGTTTATGCCTTGCTAAAATGAAAGGGTTTCGGTTTTTGCGTAGACATACTGTTCCTTTATGTATAAGGATTAAAAACTTTAGGTCATTATTTATATAAGCCTTAAACATTATTTTCATGAGTGTGCTTAGAAGTGATACGTGACCACACTTTTCACTAGGGTTTTAACATGTGGGATCTGAATTGCCCAGAGAATGCTAGGGTTTATGCAAGACGTAGGAATTTGGCTCCCGAGGAGTATTATGGGATATTATGAGGTATTATGTTGTATGCATCACCTGAGCAGAAGCGAAGCGAAGCGTAGCAGGTGTTGCAGCAGCAGCGTGAGGGGGAAACGATGAGCTGCAAAGCCAAAGGCCAGAGCGCTACGGCGGGCGCTGGTACGCTGGCGTGTTGTTAGCCGCTCGGGTAGCAGCAAACCTGCACGAGCAGGAGGGGCCTCTGCCGCCTCCACGGCGCGCGGCTGACGCGCTGCCTCTCTGCCCGGCTCTTAGCACCCTTCCCTGGGGTGTGCGCCCACCCTGTCGTCGCGGGGAGAGAGTATTTGTGTGTGGGGAGAGGGAGCAATTCCTCGCGGCCTCCGTGGTTTTACAGCTGTCCTTGTGAGGAGGTGTTTGTTACAAACCGTGATAGCCGGTGATCAGGCTGGATCTGCGTCGTCTTCTTTGGAAGCCCTTCCAGTAAGACTTGAACAATAATTTCCTATAAGTGGCCTCCAATAAAACTAACATTTTTTCAAAGTTTTATAAAAATCCAAGTGAACCGCAGTGCAGCAAACTGCAGTTTGCATCCTGGCGGTGGATTATCCATTGTTTAAAAAGAAGAGAAATTGCGGCTGATTTAAACAACTGCATTTATAGCTCCTCCTTCAGTATTGCTACTGCGAGTAGGGTATTGATTGGTTTTACCCCTGACGGTTCAACTATAGAGCTAGTTTCTGCTCTAGTAATGGCCATGGTGGGGCTTTGGTGACAAAAGCATGTGCGTGTCAGAGACTTGTCCAAAAAAAAAAAAAAAAAGGCCCATTTGGGCAGTGAAGAGCCTGTCAGAAGATACATGCCATTAGTCATCGGGGCAACGTGAAGCAGCACCTCGGTGTGGAAATGAAGACCTTCCTGCACTAAAGCAAAAGGAGCTCGCCCAACAGAGACCGTTTAACAGCTCTCGGGTGTGATGACTGAGCAGTGGAAGGACCGTGTGCTGCTAAAGGCTGCTTTAGAAGAAAAATAGTACAGTCACAAAGCAGTTTTTGTCGTAATGTGCACAGTAACATAGTTTACTGAGTCCTTTAGAAGCACCAAAGGTATGATGGGATAATCAGGCAGAACACGTGCCAGAGCCCATCATTTTAATGGGAATGTGTAAGAAGGAATTGCAGGGGGAGTGAAAATAACAGATCACTTTCTTGGGAAAAGGATTTGACATAGGAATGGGATGTGCTTTGTTAGGATGAGCAGCAGAGCTGTTGAATGCTCTGCTTTCCCCCAGCTCCTGTGGTTGGTCCTGCTCCCCACAGCAGACGCAGGCCGGCAGCCGGCTGAGCGGGGGAGCTGGTGCTGCCTCCTTTTCTGGCACGAAATGGACAGAGGTTGGACCCGTGTGGGGCCCCAGCCCGTTCATTCATTTTCTCTTAATGGTGAAGGACTGATTTGGAAAAGGAGATGGCATTTGAGAATTGTTTTAATATTACTTTGCCTTTGAAAGTACCGGAGTGGCAGGTTAAGGTTTTCAAGATCTGCAGCCACCTGGGGATGGGGAAAGACTCAGAGAACAGTCAATAAACCAAGGAGCGGTTTGGCAGCTCCAGTGTGGAAGTATTTTTGTCCTTCTTATTCAGAATTATACTGAAATAAATGTTTTGTTTAGAATTTATTTCTTACCATGTGCACTCTTCTGTCTTTTTGATACAAGCTTATGACTAAGAAAGGGTAGTCAGGGTATTATTTAAAATTCATAGAAACTTTTGCATTCTTTGCATGTTTTGTAAATATATGCATATGTTGAGCATAACTTAGTCTTTCTGGATCCTTTGTGAAGATGCTGTACTTGCCTGTACAGCTTTCCTGTAAATAGTCCTATTTACATTTATTTACTTCCAAGTAATCTTTTTTTTTCTAATTCTAAATTCTATTGTTTAGCACATATTTTTGTAATTGCTGTCTGAAGAAAGATGAATTTTGTTTTGGAAGCAATATTTTTCCAATCCAGAGTAAACAACAACTTGAATTTTTTTTTTTTTTTTTTTTTTTTGGGAGGGGGTGGGACGAAGGCAATGTTTTCTAAGCTAAAGGATTATTTTTACAATTTTATTTGAGTTTTGGAATAGACAAATTAGGATATTTTGATAGCCCTGCCCAATATAAGGGCATGCAAGCATTCAAACTGTGCTTTATTAAATGGTGAATTAATGTGTAATCACCAGTAATTTACATTGAGAATTAAGATTTGTTTTCCAACTCAAACTCTTAAGCTACTCTGTGAAGACAGTAGTTGTCTATAGCTATTATTTCAAAATGAATACGTTCCAGATATGTTTTTCTATTTAGTAATAATTAATTTAGGAGCTAAAATAGAGCAAGATAGGAAAGGAAAAGCATCTGTTTTGGTAGCTGTCCCCAGGAGAAACTCAAGAATAAAACTCGGTGTGCCACTGCAGTGGAAGAATGTATTCCACTGCACTGCGCTAACTGCAGCTCTGCCCCTGAAAATTGCTAGGGGAGATGTAAGGTAATTACATATATATAGGCATGTACTTAGCCCCAAGGGAAAACAGAAGTATTATTTGTAACTAGCTGTTCAATATCATTACAAAGTGAAGAGGAAACATTAAATCCAACATATTTTGAAAGGATACCTGATAAAAGTATCATTCACTTAATTGTTAAGTGGATTATGCTTGATTTTATTCTTTTTTACATATATGGGATTTTAAAATAATTTGTTGATGGAATGTAGTTGAAGAAGATAGTTGTAAATGTAGATGCAACAAAATAATATAACAAAATTACATTCCAGTCGTCTATCTATCTGCAGAGTAATCTTTACTCTGTATCTAAGAGTAATCCTTATCCTGTATCTTTCTCTTTTTTAATATAATTCTCCCTTTTCTCAGGACAGCGTTTACTTCCTCCTCCCCCTATGCAAGGTATTTGTATTCACTTATCTAGAATATATTTTCCCATCGTTAATATTATTTCCAAATTTAAGCCCTGTATTCCTATTCATAAAGCTAGGATGCTAGCTTTAGGAAATAAAATGCTAGAATGTACATCCTCTGCCTGCTTTGTAGTTCAATTATTTTTCTTATGCCATTTAAAATGTGAAGAGTAAAGAACCATTTTTGCCTGCCATCTCCACGTTATATTTGTGTTTAGTGGTGAAACTTTTTGGAAATGTCCTGCCTTTATACATGATGTGCTGTGAAGAGCCAAGGTGCAGCAAAGAAATAATACCTGCTTAGTGATTCTCCATCTTTATTAAAGTGTCTCTGAAAAATAATTTTATGCATGAATTAGATCAATTTTTAAAAATACAGCAGAAGTGTAAGCACTTTGTGGTTCTTAATAGTTGTGACCGATTTATTTATTTCTCCTAGAACGAGGCTAGCCTTCTCGGCTGCATTTTCTGAAATGTAGCGTGTGATGTAGTGGGTTAGTGTAACAACCATTAAACTCTGAAGTCAGGAATGTGAAGAACTGAGCTTGCTTTTGTTGACTTGCACACTTCCTACACTTTATTACGGCTGTGCTCAAGCTGTGAAGTAATTTCTTATGGGTTCTCTGTTCATTAATGATGCTTTCTTTAATAGCTGATTACTCAGCGCACTTTATTTCATTTTATTTCTCCAGCACAAGAGAGTGCTGGAATCTTGATTATTAGCTGTGTTGTCCTTGTAAAAGTCACCCTGGAAGTTATTTCTACAGATGGAGGCTTTGTTCAATCCTTTGCCTAGTTGTTTCACAAGGACCTTAGCATCTGCATATTGACTATGAAATATGTATCGCGGCAGCTCTTGTTTTGAACCCTCTTATTAAAACTCTTCCTCAGGCTGAGGTGTGGAGAAACCTTAGAGTACTTCTGAATTTCTAGCAGCTTACTTTTCCATTGCAGTTTCCTTCAGAAAAAAAATATATCAATAAGGCTGGTGCTGTCTCGGTCCAGACGGAGGGAATCTCTCTTGAGACTAGCATGTGCCGCAGAGCTCCTCTGCAATCGGCATTTTAATCGTTTTTTTCCATTCTCCCATTTGCATGGCTTGCATGCCAGGAGCTAGTTGCTGTAGTTCCCCTTGTTTCTCCCCCTGCCTTCCCAGCAGATCGCCGCCTTGTCCTTGGCACCTTCCTTCCAACGAGAAAACTCAAGGAAAGCGGCAAAAAAGTTTCAGCAGAAGCCTTTTTCGCCATCAGCAGCCCCAGAGAAGGCAGGGCGAGTGCTGGCTGTGCAGAGAGGGGTGAGCTGGCCCGGCCCTGCTGCTGGTTTGTTTGAGGCAGCAGTGCTGTAATGACAGCTCTAAACCCAACCTCCTAATACCACTGTTGGTACTGATGGCAAAAGCGTGGGCATGAAGAACAGCTTACAGAACAGTGAGGTAGTGATGGTTTTCTCTCCCTTTCATTTGATGGAAGCAGTCACCACATTTTCTTGGCACTTTACCAGTCAAACCTCTTCATCTCTGAGTATCTGTTGTGAGTAGTCACTTCATGGTAATTACTCGAGCCACATTTTTTTCCAATGAGTTAATAAATAGGCTTTTAGTAAGTTCTGAGAGATGGAGGCAATTTTAGGACAAAATTTTGTTTGTAAGTACAGTATGTCAAATTAAAATGGCAAAAATCATAATGATCCAGACCTTTTAAAGCACTTGCTTGTGCTCATGAATTACTGGTCATTTATAAGACTTATGTAAGGGTGCTGGAAGTACTAAGGTTTTTTGTGGACTGCTGATATTTGTCAGGGCTATACATGAAAAAGAAATAAACTAGAAATGTAAATAGGCTAATTTTAGATTTTTGGTATGGAAAATATGATGGATTAATATTGCTCTTCTGGAAGAGTAAGCTTAGAATAAAGCTGCACTTGTGTGTGAGAGTAGACATGTGCCAAGGGTGCTAAGCGCAGTGGTTCGAAGCCCGAGAGCCCTGTGAGCTTGGAGCAAGGGCACAGTGTGTGCGCCCGGCGGGCGGTGAGGTGCCTCCATACAGACACCAGCAGAATGCACCCGGCAGCGTCGGGACGGCACGTCTGGAATCCCACCTGCACACAGCCTGCCGTGGAGGATGACCGGAAAGCTCAAATCCCTTCTTTCTTACAGGAGTGTTGGTTCATGCCCTGTAGGGCAATGCAGCAGAGCAAGAGCGTGGGCAAGACCGCATCTCCCACTAGCCTCGGTCAAAACGACCACTGTGGAAATCCTCCGCTCGTATCGTAGGAAAGGTACTTCTGAGCAGATGGGTGAGGGTGAAGGAAAAGGATAACTGTCCTATCCTTTCTCTCTTCTCCTCCTCCTCTCACATTTTCTAGGAAAAAAAATAAAGGGGGAAAGGAGAAAAAGGTGTCACGCTATTATCAAGTGTCATGCTATTGTAAGCAGTGTTGTCTGATGGACCTCGAGGTAGCCAGCAAGGCCGACAGCGCAGAACTCCAGGCAGATGTCAGATTCTGGTCTCAAAATGGGACAGCCACAGAATTAGTACTGAAACAAAAAGACTTCTGAGTCACAGTTATGAATTTCAGCACGCTGCTTTAGTCGACTGCGCTTTCATTATTGCATTAGAGTACTTCAAATTTGTTGGCTTAGGTGAAGTAGCCTCTGTTGTGAGGCTCGCTTGAATGAGTAGTGGGTTCCGGGTTCTGCTTCTGAATTTTATGTTTACATTTCAGCTTTAGTGGTGAGACATATATCAAGGAGCCTGTTCTTGAAGTAAAGTAAAATGGACCCCTTAAATTAATCTGAAAGTAATGTGCAAGAATTTTTGTTTTATCTTGGCCTCAAAATAATGTTTTATTGCTTGTTTTCTAAACAAACAAAAAATGCACATAAATTGATCCGTTAACACTCATCATGAAACACATATTATTAACTGAGATAGTTTCCTTTTCAGCTATTCAGAGATTAGAAAATGCAAACGTTTATATTTCTTCACTTTGACTGCCGAATTTTTCATTTTTATCTCTAGTTAAAGCTAAGAATTGTTGAATTATTGATCAAGGAAATGGTTAAATTTATCCATATGTGTTACTGAATGTGAGGAAATAAATTGTATGTTTAGTGGCAGCTGGTTAAGATGAACCATGCCTTCCTCCTGTTCACTAATGAAATTTGGGTGCCCTGGACACTTGAGCGTGATGATGGATTATCCATGCGTTCTTTATATCAATGTTTTGTGATTGCAATAAGGAATCATGAATTAAATGCATCTTTACCGATAATAATTGCTTTGTCAGAGCTTTTATGTCCACCATCACTTAAGCTGCAGCTCATGAAAGGCGGACCATGTATCATTACTTTTCAACAGCAAAAACTTTTTCCATTTTAAATTTGAGAGAAATCATCACCAGTTTGGTTCTTTGTTTTCTCTGGGAGGGAAAGCAAAAAAGTTCTACCTTCTCGTTTTTGTGTGTGTATGTGAAATATTTGTGTTTATGCTTAAACTGAGTTTTATATTCATTCTCATCCAAATTGTTAATCCGTTTCTAAGAAATGTGCCCATTAAATATTTTCACCTACTAGGAAGGAGAGAGGTCAAAAATTGATCAATCTGGTCTTACCTTAGTATTCTCCTGCTCTACTTTTGTTTTCCATGGGGGTTAATTCTCTCATGCTGCTCGTGGCAGCAGCACAGAAAGACAAAAGAGGTTGTTCCTGAATGCTTGGGTGGACTGGCTGTTGCACATCCCCAAGCACTGAAGGACCTGCCTTCTCTGAGGACAATTAGCTGTAGTCTTAGCTATGGGAAGAAATTAATAGCATATGGGGGGGGGAAGAAGGTAACAGCCTGCTTGTAGTTGGAGTAGGAAGGTGTATGTAATTGTAAATGTATGCTTTAGTTTAATAGTATAAAGCTCACTAGTCTTTATAGTGCAGTCTGTAGCCTCTTTCTTAGCTTGAACCTCTGTTTAAAACAGTAATTTAAAAGGTGTTAACTGAAAGAGACCATTTGTGAGGGAATGTACCCCAGAAGGAACAAAAGTTTTACTTTGCCTGCCAATGATAAACACAGAAATAAAGGGAGAACAGTTTAGGAAGTCTCCTTGCTCCGGGAGGTTGAGCTTGTGAGGCTACAGAGTTTATCCACTTAAGATATTCCAAACCCGACTGAGAACTGTATTCTGTTCAGTGGTTTGAGAGATCCTCATGAAAACAACCCTTCATTTTTTAATGTAGCGCATTAGAGTTGTTGTGCTAATATTATCATCATTATCAGGCGATCTGATCAGTGAGAGAAGAATTGATAGGAGGAAAAGAAAAAATAAAAAGGAGGAAAGAAACAATGCTGCTATAAAAATCAGGGAAAACAAAACAGATGTATCCCTGGAGCTCCCGCTCTGTTAATGTCGCCTGCTTTTGTAATCAACACAATTTTTTATGGCTGGGAGTGTTTTATGTGTCTTCATTATGTTAAAAATCTGAGTAATAAATTCTGGGTGTGACGAACGTCATCTTTTCTTCTGTGGCAAAGAGCGAACATCTGTCTTAATGCATCTTCATCATAATTCCTTGCAAGGACTCGTCTTTAGTTCTATCTTCATCCCTCGACAAGGTGTAATTAATGAAACATTTTACCTTGCATCACGGCAAGCGGATGCAGTTTAGTGCAGAGGCAGCAGTGCAAGATTTAAACAAGCTCAGCTGGAGAAACCTGTGTCAAGTTGCCCCTAGCATCAGGCAGCTTTTCTCAAGTTATTTTATTACTGCGTGTATGTTTGGGTTTTATTTAGTTACATGTAGGGATGTTCTGCAGATGCAACAGTGATGGCTGGCCTGCCTATGTGTTATGATATCAGATAATGACACTCATATTTTGAGATACCTCATGGTGTTGTGAGGGGGTTGTCCATCACCTTTGACATTCAGCTGGTAAGCTGAATAAAAATGCCCTTGTTTTGTGCCATTTGCCTCCATGTCACAGAGTCAGTGCATTTCAGGAGTTTTAATAAAAACAGAGGGGAAAGGACAGTGATGCCCCAGTGGGTTCAGATGCACATTGGCCTGTCTGCACATGATCGTCAGTTCCAGCATGTGTGGAGTTGAACAGGACTTGAGGGAAAAGAGACCAAGGAAAATGCCCCTTGTTCGACTACGTTGTATAAAACACAGCTTTGGAGGACAGGTTTATATTCCGATCGCTTCATTCATTCTCAGTAATTTCTGTTTCAGCTTCAGCTTGCTAGTTGTAATTACAGTAGTATTTTAGATGGAATTTAAGCAGCTTCCATTGTTGCACATCAAACTTTCTTGTAGAATTACCATTTTTGCCTCAGTACTGCTCCTTTTTGCTAGTTGAATTATTTAATAGAATGTAAAACAAACTAATACTTCTAGAATCTAATGCAGAATAGCCAAAATGTTGAATTCTTGTAAAACATTGCAGAACTGGAATTCATATATAATAGGCTGCAATACATAAAAAGAAAATGATTAAACCCTATCTCACTTATCATAGATCTTTTTAATAGGAACAAAATCCGCACCATTAGTTCCAGACCAATGTATTTCCCATTCACAATGCTTTAGTGCATAACTTATAAATCTCTCCTCATCATCCTACATTACTTTTTCAAAGCAAGACTAACATCAAGCAAGACAGGAGGAATGAAAGTCAATGAAGGTCGACAAGACAATCCAATTATTAGAGATTCCACGAAGAACGCTACTGTGATTTATGAAAGAATTGGCTGTGGATTTCTGTGTCATTATGGACAGGAGTCATATTAGTAGAGTTGTAGTCTATTTTCTATGGTAATCTGCCTTAGGTCTGCTTTAGGTTACTTGCATCTCATCTGTTTCTGTAGTATGTCTGAGTGTCCGTGGGTCATACTCTACTTAAAATATCTTCCAAAAGCCATCTTTATAATTCATATTTCCTCTGCCTCTCCTGTTTCTCGAGCGGAGGAGGTCTGGGAGGAAAAAGTGTACAGTTACACGTTAGCCACAAACAGAGCTAGGGTTACATAACCATGGCATGCCTGCTAGGCCCAGTCTGCCTTACGTTATTTCATCAGGCACTTTTCCTTCGTTCCTGCTGCAGAATAGGTCACCCCTTGGGAGGATAGAAAACCTCTGTACAATAGAGGAAGCTACTGTTTCTGGGACTTGTTTATAGCAGAAACAGCTGCCTGTGTAGGAGTTTCGATATAAAATTGCCAATGTGTGTGTATGTATAGCTATTAAAAATATATAAGCCATTTTAATAGCATTTTAGACAATTTTAAGCTTCTTTGTTTAGAAAGGAAATGCAGTATTGTTTTGTAGCAGCACAGAAATAGCAGGTATGCCTGCATAAGGATGTAGGCAGGTAAGGTCGGTATGTAAGCGAGCTTGGCGTTGTAGCTGATAAAATAGAAAAGGGTCTAAAAATAAGTAGTAGTTGCTCTCAGTCTTAGAAACTAATCCTAGCTCTGTTTCTCTTTTAATTCTGCCTGAAACTTGTCTGCTTCCCCTCCTCTCCCCCCGTCCCCCTGCCACTTTACACATAAGTGTAATGAAAAAGATTGCTGCTTCTTACAAGCATTGTTTTGTTAGGTTTTTGGCAGCATGTGAGAACCAAGATTCAGATTACCGCTGGTCGATGCACTTAGCTACACAGTGCTATGTGGTGCTTATAAACCAAGTCTGCCCCTGTTTACTCCCCTGAGACAAAATGAAAACAAAGAGCCAAAATACCAACTGGAAGCTTTTGCACTTCCAGCTTCATATCCAGTATTGCCTATATATCCCATATTTGCCCTCAACTACGTATCCCATCTTACTCAACTTCATACCCTATATTCTTTTCATGAAAAGCAACTGTTCTTCTCATGAAGCAGCAGGTATGTGTGTATATATGTAAAGGTGGGTATGTTCTTCCCCACTAAAACAATCAGAGGAGAATGTGGTCATGTGTTAAGAGTAGCTCACTAAATAAAATATGAAGTGACCTCTGATACAAGATGGGCGGATGAGGACCATAATATTAAAATAACAATTGTTATAAATGATGATGGAGCTGTAAAAGAAATTATATACTTCTTGTACTGGTATAGTAAAGATTGCAGAATGTGAGAGTACAGTGCTGATTATGAACTTTTTTAGCGTGTTTCTTTTTAAAACATCAAAATAACTCCTACACAGTTACTGGTGTTTCACTTGCTGACAGCAAAGGAACAGGGTCTATTACTGAACGGCGCTTAAAGGCATCAACAGTTTCAATGCATTGCCTTTATTTATTTATTTATAATCCAAAATTTAAGAGCATTTGTTTGCAATAGCAAAATGCCTGTCTAAAATTGTTACATCTACCACAGTAAATGTAAGGCATATTCAGGTAATACCACACCACTTTGGACAAGTAGTAAATAATTTTTGAAACCTGGAAAATTGTAAGACTTGCATGGTGTACAGAGAGAATGAAAAACTTTTTCCTGACCAAATAGATGTTGAACCTCTAACAAATGCTGAAAAGTTTCCCTGCCAGGTAGTAAGCTGTTCAGTGCTGATGTCTA
>JAVCKT010004310.1:21860-31886 GCA_032273925.1 Rhynchotus rufescens
CCCGGGGCCGCCCGCGGGCTCCGCTCCGTTCCCACACCGAGCGGGGCGGCGGGCGGCGGGGGCAACGGTTTTTTTTTTTTTAGGGGGAGGGTCGGGGCAGAGGATGCAACGAGGCTGCCCCGCACTAGGTGATTCGCAGCCTCCCTCCGCCGCCCTCCCCCGCTCGACCGGCATCGCGGATCGTTCCCGTTGCTGCATGAAGGGCTCCGCTCGGGGCGGCGTGTGCGGCTCCCGGCGACGCGGCGCACCCGGCGACGCGGCCAGCCCGGGGCGGGGGGGCTGCTATTATTACTCCTATTTTTTAACGTGTCATGTTTTATTAAAAAAATAATAATAATAATAATATGCGGGCGAGGCGAGGGAGCCCGACCCCCCCCCCTCCCCCCCCCCAGTGCGTGTACACGCGGGGGGCGCCCCGCGGCCCCCCCCGGCACCGCAGCGATGCGGCCGCGCTGAGCGCTGCGCAGTAGCGCGAGCTGCGGAGCCGGCCGCTGCGAGTCCCCCCGGACGTCCATGAATGCAAACACCATGATCTTCATGATCCTGGGCGCCTCTGTCGTTATGGTAAGAGATCTTTTGTTTTTTTTTTTTTCTTTCTTTATTTATATAAATTGCATATTTTTGCTTATTATCCCTCCCTGCCTCCCCCCCCACCGCTCTCCCGTAGCCTGGCACCTGTGTGTGTGGGGCCGCGTTCGCATCCCTGAGCACCAAAGATTGTTTTTCTTTAATGACCGCTCCGGTCGCTAGCAACCCAACTCAAGCCAGTGTTTTATTCCATCCCCTGGCACTGACCCGATGCCTCTGTTCCGGGCTCTTCCAGGCAATTGCTTGCTTGATGGACATGAATGCGCTGCTGGACCGGTTTCACAATTACATCTTACCGCATCTGCGAGGAGAGGACCGAGTTTGTCACTGCAACTGTGGGAGGTGAGCGACCCCCGTGTTGGCCTGTTCCCCATGCCCTCCCCATGCATCTTGATGAGGACCAGCCCTGGCGTGGGCTTTCTGGCTGTTGCACCTGCCTTGGCAGCCTGTGCATCAATAGGGGGTTGTTCTTCTGGGAGAGGAGTTTGTTGTGGGCCTGAAGTCCATTTTTCCTGGTGTCCCTGTGAGCCCTTGCAAGGAGGGAAACTTTCATTCCGACACTTGTGGTTTTGCCTCTGAGGTCACCAGACCGTGTGTGTTTGTGGGTGTTATGGTTAGTTGTCATGTAGCTTAACGAAAATGGGCTCTTCCCTCTGGTCCAGGAATGTTGTTCTGGAGGACGGGGCCGCTTTCAGGTTTTGTGAGCTCTGAGCAGCTTTTATTCTTCACAAGTCTTCTCCAAGAGTGGTGCCGGACAGGGCACTTTTGGTACCTGGTTGTGGAACATTCAGCAAGCAGGGGGCATCATGCTGGGGGTTATGGGCTGAGTTTGCAGCCAGCACTCAGCCAACCTCTCTGAGCTGAGGGCTCAGCTCCAGGAAAGGGGATTTCTCTCTTCTCCCTGGGCTTGTTGTCAGCAGAAGCCTCATTCCTGTGCCTTGTTCCCCACTGAGAAACAATCCCAGCTGTGCCAAGGCCAAGGTGGGCTGTGAAAAACTTAATGAAGGGGAAGCACTTTCTTCTACCACTCTGCCTCTTTCCCCAAGGATAACCATTATCCATCTTCTTACTGTCCCACTCTGCTTCCCATGGTAAATTCTGTACCCCCAGGGCCAAATGCTGCCGAACAGAGAGTGATCCATCAGGATCTTCAACATCTGCTTCCTGGGGCACCTTGACCTATTGGGATGAGTGTGGACAAGCAATGCGTTTCACAACATCTTTGACTTTGTAGCAGAGACTGGCAATGTCTTGGGTAATTTTTGGAGACTGCTTGATATTTTTCACTAGTTTGGGAGCTTTCCACTCTCTCTGTGTATACACTCATATATATATATGTATGTGTGTATATATGTATATGTAGATAGCCTTTTACAGGTGTGTTCTGTGGTGATAAGAAGGGCTGAATGCTGCTGGAAAGGCACTTAACAGGCCCTGAGCAGGGCCAGGTCCAATAGGTGCTCCTGTTGTCCTGGAAGGACGGCAGGGTCCCTACTCTCCTCCAACCAGCACGTCCAGGATGCTGCAGGTCAGATGAATCCACCAGGGCTCTCTCCCCAGACTCGATCATTTCTTAGAAAGTGCCTGCAACAGCTTCCAAAAGTGGATCTGGGAAGAAGGAAGCGCTGGAGCTCACCAATTCCTTAGGTTGGTAGCAGCAACAGCAGTGCCAGCTGGTAGAGCAGCCTGGTCACCACTCCAGGACAGGGCTCTGGTCTTGCAGGACTGTTGCATCCCGACATCTCTGTCCTGCTGGAGGAGATGCAGCCCATGGGACATGGTGTTGTCCTGCAGAAGGATGGTCTGTGATCCACACGTGCTCCCTTTGGGCTGTGACCTGTTGCCTGAGCACCTGGTGCTCTGATTTCTCTGCTTACAAAAGCGAGGTGACCTTTTTGCCAGCTGACAAAGAACTCCGGGTGCTATGAGCAATTTTGGTTTGTGCTGTGAAAATTGGTGTCCTAGAGCACGTTGTGGGCAGGGATGGATGAAGGATTGAGTGGATTCTCGAATAACTGAAGGGAGCTGTTTTCCCTGCCCCTATCCGGGGCTCTAATGGCATTTTGGTGGCTCTAGGTGTGTTAGTGTCACGTAGGTGGGTGGTGTTTTCCCTATAGTACATCAGTGGTCACTGGGAGCAGGCCCTGGGGTCACTCTTTTTGGAAAGGAAAATGATCCCAGCTCCAGCAGTGCCTGGTGCTGCCGGGGCTGAGCTCCAACATCCACTGACCACCATCCAACGCTGGTGAGTGTCAGGGAGCTGCTCATCCCACCCCCTCTCCCATTCCAAGGAGAGGGCCTGGCCGCGGAGGGCTGCAGAAGTGTGGCAAATTCCAAACCTGAGTGTCTTCAATCCAGTCTTGGTGGGAAGGATCCGTTCCGGTGCAGCTGGTTGGCAGCAACCCCAGGCGGGAGCTGGTGTCACACAGAGGAAAAAGCTACCGGGTGCCGAGTGGAGCGTGTGACACCTGCAGAGCCGGAGCCCGACAGAGCCACTTTAGCTTCTTTCCTTGTTTTCACCACCGACCTTCTGGGCGACCTTGAACAGATCTGGTCCCTCTCGTTGCTCGAGGGGCTGGAATGGGCTACATCTGCTCTACGGGGTCCGTGCCTGGTGGGAGCAGGTGGGACAGGCTCCCGTGGCCAGCATGGGCCAAAGGTCCCTGTGTATTTTACCCGCACGCTGGTGCCACCAGTCCCGTTCACAAAGTGGCTTCGCTGGCAGCGGCTGGCGGATGAGCTGGGTGATTTGGGGGGATCTGGGCAGGTCTAGGGGGACACTGCAAGGTCAGGCAGGATTGTGGGGCCAGCGGAGCGGGGTGAGGAGCCTCCCCCACAAAGATCACCGCGGTGACGGAGCCGTGGCAGGAGCCAGAACACAGTGACACCGGCCAAGGGAAGCCAGGCAGGCCAGGGCATCCATGGAGCCACCAGAGCTGGGGGAAGGTAAAGACAGTGACAGGTTCAGTGTATTTAATCCCGGTGCTTCTTGAAGGGCTCCTGTGCTGAGCTCAAGCTGCAGCAGCCACTGTGCAGCAAGGTCACTGGAAGGGACATTAGCGCTTTGGGCAGCTCCGTGGTGAAGTCTCTCAGGCAAACAGGCCAGGGCTTTGCTTCGGCTGCTCCTGGGAGCCCGGCCGGCCTTGGCATGTGGAGCTGTCCCCTGGCCAGCAGCACCAGCAAGGCCAGGAACACGGGGGCTCAGGGCCCCCTATATCCAACATCTCTGCTTGATCACCTGAGCCGGGGCTGCCTTTCCATGAAGGGATGAGCCGATTCCTCCTTCTCCTTGCTTTGGGAAAGGCTTTGATGGCAATTGCTGGGCTTTGGGAGCTGCTTCTGTCCCAAAACGTAGCTACATCCCCTCTCCTATAGCTGCATCTGCTCCTGAGGGAACTCTGGGTCAGGTCCGGCGACCGTTTCACGCCCCTGGAACCACCCGAGAGCTTCTGTGCGTGGCTGGGAGTGCTAGGCGGGTGGAGGGAGATCCGCATCCCACTCCCCTTGGGAGCCATGCGTTTCCTCCCCGCATCCAGGGCCCGGAGTCACCCGGGCCACGTTCCAGTTTCCAATTCCCGTGATGCCTGGTGGGGACCCTGCCCCTTTGTGCTCTATTAATAACTCGCTGCTTCAGTGTGTCAGTGCCTCTGGATTGCTCCTGTAAGGCCCAGTGTCGGATCTGGGCTGCAGCGGGAAAATTTGCCCAGGCACTTGCTCTGCCACCCGTCTATCCATCCACCCCATCCTGAACCTCTCAGTTTGGGTGTATGACTCCTTGTGCCACGGAGGCTACAGGAGACTCTTCTTAGGGCTCCGAAATCATTGCATTTGTGAAATAAAAGAGATCTTCCTCCAGCCAGGAATGGCTTTGGGACTCCAGCCCCACAGGCCTCGCTGTGATGGGATCTGATACCTTCAGTGCAGGTGGCCTCCATTAAGCTCCCGCGGAGATTAGGGCTGTTTTCGGTAGGTTCCCCCGAGTGGCAGCTCGTTAGTATAAATATTTGGACGCCTCTCAGGAGTCGTCATCATGAGGAGCAGCCTGCACCTCATGCATATGCAGAGGCCTCCCGGGACCACGGTCCCTCCTCCGCAGGAGCAGGGCCGGGGCCACCACTGCCAGGGCACACAGGTGGTGCTGATGGCTGTGGGTGATGCCGGGACAGCTGGTCCTGTTGGCGCTGGGATGCGGGTGGCCTATCCGTGCTGCTCTATCCACTCACTGAAGGTGCAGTGCAGGCTGGTGAGCACTGGTGCAGGGAGCCTCCGTGGACTCAAGGATGCTGCAAACCAGGTCTGGGGGCTCTGAGGTGTCTTGCTTGGAGCTGCATGTCTGATGTCCTCCGGGATCCTCCTATCTGACATGCTCAGCTCATCTCAGCTGTTCCCCTCCCACAACTTCCTTATTTCCTCTGCCCTGTCATCCTTCCATTCCATTCCTGCCTCTACTGCCTTTCCCAAGGGTCTCTGCAGCCATTCAGCACTACCCCAAGCTTGGTGCCCATCAACTCCTTGCAGAGATGAAGTCAACCCCGCCTCTCTGTTCCACCACCGGCCATGAGGACTTAGAGCTGGCACAACTTTCCCAGAGGTGCTGGATGAACGACCGCCTGGGAATGACTGCTCCATCCTCATGCTGTCCTTCATGTTAGCTCCCATTTCAGACACGATGAACTCAGGCACACAGAGCCCTTGGTGAGAATGACCCAAGCATGGATTCGTGTCTCTGGACTTTGCTGCTTCTCTCTACCAGTCACTGACATGAAGCAAGGGAAGCCAAGGCCACATTCCTGTGCCTGGAATGTGGTGCAGCCCAGAGGGATGCGCTGATCCAGCCACAGGAGCAGGTGCTGCATGGAAAAAGTTCTCTGCTCTTCCCACTGACACTCCTCCCTGTTTCTGTTCCCTGCCACAGGCATCATGTCCATTACGTCATTCCGTACGATGGGGACCAGTCTGTGGTGGACTCCTCAGAGAACTACTTTGTGACTGACAATGTAACCAAGCAAGAGATCGACCTGATGCTGGGACTTTTGCTGGGCTTTTGTATAAGCTGGTTCCTGGTGTGGATGGACGGTGTCCTGCACTACGCAGTGCGAGCCTGGCGGACCAGCCGGCGGTATGGTAAGTGCTGCCTCCCCGCCCGGGTTATTCCAAACTTCTCCGTGCAAACAGGAAGTTTTTCCTGGAAATATCCAGCAGAGCAGCTCAGCCTTGGGATCTCTGCTTTGGAAAGTGTGTTGGTACAAAGCATTTTGTGCCAGAAGGAGCACGTTCACATGCAGGGAGACTGGCAGGTGGTGACTGCCAGTTGCAGTCTATTGGTTGCAATGGTGCACAGGATATTTTCAGGTCAGAATAAGCTTGACTGTTATTTTATTTTACTTACTTATCCTGTGCCTCTGGTTTGCAGCCAGGCTCTTGCCCATGCAGGGAAGTCTCATGTTATCTGGGTGACTAGGGACAACGTGATGACACTGACAGCCACCCTGCGAGCTGGGTCAGGGACATGCGAACTGAGGTTTCCCCATTTCCATTGCTCTTCCAGATGTGTCTTTTTTTTGTTGTTCTTTTTCCTCAGCATTGACTTTGCCTCAGGGAGATGTGTGTAGTCAGTAGCTGCAGCAAGTTGTTGGCCTGGTTGTCTTGTGTCCTGAGCTCCTATGCTGAGAATGAAGAGCACAGGTTGCTGCAGAGACCCTCCCTGCCCCTCTTTGCTCTCTTAGCACAGGTATCCCCTGGGCTTCCTGTTTTGGAGGAGGAAAATTAAAAGAAAAACTCTTGAAAATGTGGAAGCCGTGGGATCCTGCCCCATGATCAGTGTCCATAGAAATCGCTCTCTGAATGCTCCAGCTGCTGATATCTGCTAAATTACAGCTCCAATTTAAATAGAGGAAAAAGAGATTGAGCAAGATGGAGATTAATCTGTGAACCTATAAAAAAATCTAATTGGGGAAGCGGACTAACTCTTTCTCAAAACTCAGATCAAGATGACATTAATTTCTCATTAGTCTTCCCAGCAGTCTAAGCAGCCTCGGAGTCAGGAGTCAGGACTCTCTTGGGGACAGTTCCTTTCCCAAATACCAGCCTTCTTGGGGTGGCATGGAATGGTTTTTGCCATTAAAGGTGGTTGTAGACACTCATATTTAAGCCAAACTCTTGTTTTGCTCTATTCCTTCTTTTCTTCCTATGCATACATGTCCAAAAGTTTTAATAAGGGGTTGACCAATCATGCAATATACTGCACAGGGCCATTTTTTTTTTCAGGAAAATGGATGCAGTATTGTTTTGCACTCAATTTTCTACCTTTAGCATGAGTATGACTTAGTAGTGACTTTGTGTGACACTGTGTCCTGGTTGGCTTCCATCCTGGTCTGTTAGCATAACTTATAACTCCTTCCTATTGGAAGAGTTTCCTGTAATGAGCTTGTTCCACTGCAGCACTTTTTATGTGATCTTTTATTTTCTATAGCAACTTGTCTACCTTGAACCACATCTCGTGGTCATAGTGCTGATCCCAGCAGTCACATGCTGGCTTGTGTAGCTCAACTTTGTGCCAGCTTTTCCTCTAGGAGATGCTCATCCTCGTGGTGGCCTTGGTGCATTTCTGGGTGAAACAACCCCAAAAGTCTTGTGTGGTTCAATGGTGGCTGATCCTGGGTGAGGCTGACCAGGGTATTAGATGATGGAAAGAAGGGAGAGACACTTAAAAGAGAGGCAGTTATTTCACACCTGGGGAAGGAGTGGATAGTGCTATGAGCAAAGCATGAGGTTTAGCTGAAAAAATATGTATGGCCTGAAGAAAAGCTCGAGGCTGAGCTTAACTGTGTGCTGTAACAGGAGCCTTGTAACCTGGAAATTGGGTTCCCAGGGCAGCAGAACATGGATCTCACCTTGCCATCTCATCTCACTGCTTGTCTCCTTTCTGCCTTCCAGACAACTCCTGGTCCTGGATTCCAAAATTTTGTAACCTAAAGGAGTTCAGGAAACGTCACCACCGGCAATACGAGGAGGCAACCGGGAACATGGTTCACATCAAGCAGAAGCTCTACCACAATGGGCACCCCAGCCCACGGCACCTCTAAGGACGGCCTCCTGCCAGGGACTCCAGTGAGGTTTTAAAAAGGACTTTGCTCTTCTTCCACGGGAACCGCTGTGAGTTTGCTCCTCTGTGGAAGCCAGTGGAGGACGTAGTTTTATTTCTCCATCCCGTGTGCCCTTGTGGCACAACATGATGCACAACTAAGCCAATCCTGGATACTACGCAGCCAAGACATTGCACTGTGTTCCACATTTTATCGTCAGACTCGTGTACATATGTAAAAAGCAAACTAACGAACAACAAAAACATAAACAGAGAAGAGAGATTTGAATTATACTTTCAGACCCGTTTTTTGTGGCATTCATGGCTGTCCTGTACATCCCGCTGCTCTCTCAGAGTGGTGACCAAGGGTGCAGAGGTGGGATCAGGTGCAGTGTTCCTCACCTGAGAGCTAGAAGTCACCCATTTCTTTGGTTTTTTGGTTTGGTTTTGCTTTGCTCTGGTTCCTCCTGTTGGATGGCTGGGTGAGTGAGAGGTTTGGTTGGGGATTCCTGTCAGCTAGCTGTGAACACTCATATCCCTTTTACTCTGGTCTATATTTTTTGAGAACTGCAGTGCGAGAAGAAAGTAAGTCCTGGAAATAACTAACTGATTTTTCTTTGCGTTGCTGTACCCTGAAACCTGCCTTAAGTGACTGAACACATCTCAGTACCACAGGGTATCAGCTCGTTGAGCCGGGCTGTTGCTCCCTGTTTTGCACCACTTTGATGGTTGTGGTACCTCGCTCCACTCTCCTTCGTTAATGTTAAAGAGGAGGATTTGACCCATTAGCTTCAGTGTAGCTGCTCCTGATATATCAGGAACTGCTCCTTACTCTCTTAGATGGTGAAGCCCTGGCCAATACCTCCCCAGAAAAGTGGCAGCTCGATGAGAAAGTCCCATTAACCATCTGTGCTTCCTCCCCTTCTTCTCCCTCCTTGTTTTACCTCTCAGAGCTCAGGGAGCATTTTAGTGTGTGGGCTTGGCTTGAGGGACACAGAGAATCTGTGGCTCTGAAGCTAAACTCATCTGCAGAGTCAAATGCTTCAAGAATGGGTTAAATTGAAGTATGGGGATGCTCTAAGAGGGTTTAGCCTTGGCTTCCCATGGTGGCTGCTTAGGTGCAGGCTTCAGTGTGTCCATTCAGTGTGTTGAGATCAGCCTCCTCATGCAGAGATGTCCTTAAATTCCAGAGCTGCTGGAAGGAGGGTGGTTTGATGAAGCCCCTGTGCCAATGTGTGTGGTGTTACCTGATGCTCATGGCAGGCCTACTGTGCTGGGGAAAGGCAGCAAGCAGCCCCGCTTGCATGGCGTGGGCAGCAGCAGAGCTGTAGGTTCTGAGGGGAAGAGAAAATCTTAAGCAGAGAAACGTAAGGGAGATCCAGCCCCAAGGATTCAAGAGGATAGCCCTCAAATTTATCCTTTCTGCCTCTTTTTGTATTGAGTGGGCTTGTGTTTAACTGAGAAAAAAACATCCAAACTGAGCAGATGATGAATGTTACCAGACATGGACTGTTTCCTCCTGTGAATTCTCTGTCTCTCTCACTAGTCTCCCATAGCTTGGTTGCAATGTCTGTGTAGGAGAAAGGACACTGTGACATCCTCCTCGCTCCCTTTCCTCCCTTCTCTAGCTTCCCTCTTGTTTTTCATTATCCCTAGGACCTGTTCAGTTATAAAGAGTCCCCAAAAGCTGACAAGAATACCGGTTCTTTGCCATTCCTGTCTTTGCTATTCCATAGTGCCTCTTGTCTCGCAGCCTGTGCTTCTGTCTGAGTCTAAAGAATTGCGTAGTCTCTACGTGTGTCCGTCTGCTTTTATGTCTGTCATTCAGTGCTTCCTAAGGCTGTATTATCTGCAGCCACTTTTTGGCATCTAAAGAATGACTTTTCCTTTAGCAGATCATTTCTAAGGCACGAGGCTTTGTGATCTCCCTCACTATAGGAGCTCTATGTGCTTGGCCATATGGACCCATCCTCAGCTGCCCTAGGACACTCATTTTGGTTGTGTCACTTGTTCTGTGCCAGATAAAGACCTGTGGCCTTTGCCTTTGTGCAATGCCACTTGCTTAGTGGGCAGGAAAGAAGATGGAGCAGGTGCAGGTCATTGACATGTCTTGAGCTCTGAGTTGAAGATGGGACAACTTTTTGCAGGGGAGGAAATTCCATCATGCTAAGGGCAAATATCCAGTCCCAGGAATCAGCTTGGGGAGGAAAAATGCACTTTAAATAGTCTTTCCACTTCATGCCTCTCACAGGAGAGAAGTAAGCGAGTGATTTAAGCTCAGACTGAACCAAGAGCCTGGCTTCTCCTTGCTCTAGCATCTGACCTTAGCTGAAACATGAAATTTTATTTCATAA
>JAVCKT010004311.1:9342-20430 GCA_032273925.1 Rhynchotus rufescens
GAATTTAATGATAAGTGGACAATATTAGCAGCTGCTAGATCCCTCCTTCTCTATCAGTATAGCTTTATTCTTCTCTTAGCAACTGGTGTTTAGTTTAAGCTGCTGCTAAATGTTCTGTGTAGTTGGTTTCCTGTGATTTTCACTAAACTGCTATTTTGCTCAGTAATGCCTCCTCCCTTTGAATTCACCTGTGCTATTTCTGGTGCAAAATAGGAGTAAAGATAGTTTGAGATTTAAATCTATTTTGTTACTATATTATTGTATTTCAAATGAAGGCACCTATATTGTGCAGGAAAATTACAATGATGTTGCAGCACTGTATTTGGCAGAACATTCTCCCTTGCCCTAAACCTCTCATACAAAAGTAACAGCTTTTGCAGGAATTGTAAGAAATGAGACTGAGAATGGATGTAATTCAAACTAGCATGAAAAAAACTTTTTAGTTTTTTAGAAACTGGTGTCTAGCTTTGAATGTTGATAATTTCACCAGTCCTCTTCAAATAATGAATAGAAATATCAGGACCCAGGCCAGTATTTTTAATAAAAGGTAAAGTTCTGCACCCAGACATTTAGGAGATAAAGATGTAGGACTCTTTCAAGCTATCACACCAAGCTGTTTTGTACAGCTTATGATTAAAAAAAAATAGTGAGACAGAAAAGAGAAATAAAAGGAGTGATTAATTCTCCTGGAACATAAAGAGGTTGTTTTCTGGAATATAGCTGTAAGAAACAGAGAGCTTACTGTTTTCTGTATAGATGTTTCACACACGGTGAGTGAAATGCAGATGGATAACAGCTTTAAGAGGTTTTTCAAATGGGAAAGTAGCTATAGAACAATGTTATTCCCATAGCTACTCTTGGACTACAGTGCAAGTTAAGCAGCATATTAAGTCATCTAAATAAAAGGGTGACATCATTCACAAGGTGGAACAAAACAAGGTTCATAGATTACAGAAAAAAAAGGGCTATACAAATAGCTGTATTAAGAAGGTTTACTTTTTACAGTTTAGTCAGGAAATTTATCAAAGGCAATTTTAGTGCAACAAAGCTGGACTTAGATCTCTTTTGAATGAAGTATTTGCAATAAAAATAGATTTGCAATAAAAAATAGATTTTCATTTAAGGACATAACTATCCTGATTGATTTGGACAACAGATAAATGATGCTATAGCATGATTTGTGAATCCTTTCTCACATACATGCAAAGCAAATGAATTTCAGGTTTGCCTTGCATATCATAAGACACCCTCACATGCAAGCAAAGCTTTTTTTTTTTTTCTTTTTTTTTTGCATTTTGTCACTTATATATTGAGAGTTTTGCAAGAGTTTTGTCAATTATAAAATAAAATTAATGTATTATTTTCATTTGAATGAATTTAAGGCCATTTTTGTTTTTCTTTCTTTCTTTCTTTTTTTTTTTTTTTTTGAAAGACCACCCATTAGTCTTGTATGCCCACTGCCATGCTCAAAAGTTAAATCTTGTTCTTGTGGAGACTTGCCAATGCATTCCTGGAAGTAAGAAGCTTTTTGTTTTTACTAGTGCAAGGGTTGCATTCATTCTTCTTAACATCAATAGAATACAAAAAAGGGGATGCATGTGATTAAAAAGGAAATGGGATTATAGAAAACATACCGTGCCACAAGCTTGAAGGCTTCTGAACGAGAATGTTGGGAAGGAGCATTAGTTGCATACAAATGTAGGCTTGAAATGTTCTATATTTGATTAATACTTTGCTCTAAGGTTAGCTAGAGCAAAAGCAAAATGTCCTAAAGATTTTTAACATTTTAGAGAAATGAAATATGTAGTTATAAACAAATAAAATACAGATAGACTAAGAAGGTAAACATGGCTTTTTCTAAAACAATCTGTTGGTGTGTGAAGTACAGTTAAAGGTTAGCAACTTGTGTACTTGAGCTGCTCTGTTGAGTCGAGTATAAATTAAATTTTTTGTATGCTACCATTTAGAAGTGTTCTAAGGAAAACTTAGGAAAAATCCTCAAGAGTTCTCATGTCAATTGCCTTTCCCTGTGACCTCTCCTTTCTTTTGTCTAAGTATGAATTTACTTGTCATCTATCTGTAAATGTATCTTTGATTCTTTTTACATGATTTACCTTCCCACCTGTGTTCAACTTAACTTGCTTATTTACTAAGGCTGGTTACCTTTTTTTAATTATCTATATTTTGCAACATTTTATAATTAATGTTTTCCCTAATGGAGTATTCACCACTTCGATGCATACTTGGAACACAATCAGATAAACTTGGTAATACTTTGCAAAAGGTAAGAACCATATGTGGATGTTCTGAACTGCACAGCCAGCCTTTAAATAAATTTTCATGGCAGACTGTCACAGGGACCATGAAAGTATGGGCAAGGAGAGAAGAGAATTAAAAGGATCAGAGAGAGGAAAATTGTTGGGAAATGTAACTGAACATTCTGTGCAGTTGCATCAGCCAAAGATATTAATTCTTACAAATTTGTCATAATTGCAAAATAACTCTTGAGGGAATAGAACTATTGTCTGAAATGGCCATGATACATCTCTTTAGAAAAGAACGGAAATTAGTTGTTTGCTCAGGGAATTCTCTGGTGTTAATCTAACTTTGGCATTTGAGAATCTTAGGGGGAAAAAGAAATGTAAAGAGATACTTTATCTGTCTATCCCAAAGCCATAAGTATACTAATGAGGGTTGAGGTCATTAAGAAGCCATTTGGTGGAAAATTTGATAATGAGCCATGCAGACAATAGTGTCTGAAGCTTGACAAGTAGATCTTATGTAGCTATCGAAAGCAGAAAAGCTGATGACTGTAATTAGAGATGTAACTGCTGCTCAACCAGCCACGCTACTGTAGTGCTGTCCACAGACAACAGTCCCGAAACTCCAGACAACAAAGAGAGAAATTAATGAAAGCGCTTATCTCTGTGAGGAAGAACAAGCATAAATACTAACAAAAGACTACGTTTAAGAAACAATTCAAGATGTTGGTCCTCTGGCAGGTTTCCTCAAAGGAAGGAAGGAAGAGAGAACTGGCCTTCCTCAGTCCTAACCATACACAAGACTATGTCCTTACTGTTCCTGCCTGTCCTCTTTGTCCTTGTGTTTCCTATGAAGAAACTATGAGGATGGCTGACTTGTCTTTTGAAATGGCCTCTCCTGTCTTGTCCATGTGTGTAATCCAAACTGATAATGCAGCTGGAGATGAGAAGCTGTCAGGGAATGGGCACTGCACCGTACAGCCCTGGGAGTCTGATCGGGAAGGGTTTAGAGGAAACACAGCCTCAGGCATCCCATACTGATACCATGGATTCTGGAAGAAGAGGGGATGCAGATCCTTGCTATTGGTATTTTAACCATTGATCTAGGTTTATGCTTTGCAAAATTAGAGCAAGCCATCCCAATTAACTCTACTCTTCTCCTTTCAGTAAAGTCCAAGGGAAGCATTCTTTTGAAAACATGTGCAGAACTAATAGACATTAAAAGTCCATGAATAGTTTTCCACTTACACTGGATCATGTATGCATGTTACATACATAATAGTGTGGGTGGGATGATCAAATGTAAACCTACCTAGAAAGCTGGAATGGGAATTTCTGCTTCTTAAAAAGTTCCTTAACAGTTATATGAATTTTCAAAACTATACTGTGATAGCATTTGCAGAACCTAATTTGAAGATGATTCAGGTATGCTTAAAGAAACTAGACTCACCTCTCTAATTGCTGTAATAACATGAACTGAGAGATTATGGAATTAGATAGAAAAGGATTCAATCACTGGGAATGTAATATGATTTTTTCAAAATAACACTAGGAATAAAACATTGCACATGTGACTACAAAGGATATTTTATAAAGCTTCCTTTTTCTCTGTAGATTTTAATTTCCTTCCTAATTTTAGTGTTTCATGTGGAGTAACATGGGAATGGTGGATCCAGGAATGCACATGACTAGAAATTGGAATTTAAGGACTATGCATTTCTTATATCAAAATCATGATATAATAAGACGTATCCATTTGGAAAACCGAAACACTATATTTCGTATTTATACCTGGACCATGCACATTTAAATGTCTGTTGTTTTTTCAAAAAAATTATATCTTTGTGTGATACTTTTAAACATAAATGGATCAGAACAAACATCCTCTCATTTTGAATTTTTCATGTTTATTGTCTTTTTTTTTTTGGCCTTTACATTGTACAAATATATTTGGCATGTGTAAATGTATAAAGTCAACAGCCAATTATGCCTGTAGTTGTGCAGCAGCAGGACAGAAAACATAAAGTTATCCTCTTGTATAATTTGAAAATATAGGTAAATGATAATATACAGATGTGCCAGAAAGAATAATTTTGCAGATCCTCTCCATATGATCCTGTGTTTGACTCTGCCCATTGTAATGTAAAAGTGGAGAATTGAATGGATATATTATGTGTGTTTTAATTTCTGTGCATCAAGATTAGTTTTTGTTGGCAGTAATGGTAAAGGTGTTGTGTGACCTAATCTTTTGGTAGAAACTTTTTGCTTTGTTAGTATTCCTAAAAATTGAGGCCAAATTACTTCAATGTACCAAAAGGAAAAAATGTTTCTAGATTAAAAGTCATTAGTACAGAAATCTCTTACATGGGGAAAATTCTCTGATTGGACTTCATTAACAGAGCGTTATGAAGCTGTGAGTGTTACTCTTCTAATTTGATTTATACTTTTGATTATATATACCTCTTCTCCATCTTGCATTTTTATTAGCTTTGTCTGTGTATTATTTCTAAATTACTGTAACTACAGAGGAGAATAAGGTAAATGTTCCATGTGACGTGTTAATATTTTTCATTCTTTTTTTTCCTTTTTGCTCCTTTTTTATATTCTTAGTTTTATTGGACTTCTTGTTTTAAAGAGCTGTTTTTTCCTCCTGCTTGTTTGTGCCAGCTTCACAAACCCTATCGTGTATTTCTCAGTCAATGGTGTTCAGCTTAGGGACAGCTGCTGCCAGGCAGAGCATATGAAGGGTGTTGGAATAATGCAGTGGATTTCTGGATTTCAGAAAAGTGAAGGACTTCTGTGTGCTATACAGAAAAAGAATAAGTTTTTTCTTTGAAGACTGAAAGGACTGAAAAAAATTTACTACCTAACCATTTTTTTTTTTCAAAGTGTTTTATTTGCATCTTTTCCTTTAAAAGTGGCAACCAAGCAAATGATACTTGGTATGTTATTGCTGTATAAATTAACTTCAACTTTTACCTGAAACTTTGAAGGTAAAAATTACCTTCAACTTGAAAAAAACATATTTTTCCCTTTGTTGCTGAGAAATTTTATAAGGTAGAAAAAATAGAAAAAAATAGAAAAAGGAAGAGCTTTGTATATACGTGTTTTTTATGTGGATCTGAAAACTCTTTTCCCTAAAGGTGGCATTAAGAAGCAAATCTTTTTTTTTTTTTTTTTAATCACAGTTAGTATATTTTTCATGCAAGCTCTTTGACTTGCCTTACTTTTGTCAAAAAAAAAAAAAAACTCAGACAAAAATCTTAACTTAGTTTTCTGGCAAAGTTGAGTCTAAGCAGTGATCATTTTTTCCAGCTTTTATTCATAAATTACCATAATAGTCTTTCCTGTCTTCTTTTGATTATGCAAGTATAAAATAAACCACTTTATAACTTTCTTTCTCTTTTGAAGTGGTATGTCACTTTGGCACCTAATATGATGTTCTTTTATTTGAATATTTTCCAAATAGGAATACACTGAAAAAAAAAACCCTGCAATTTTTGCAGGGGTCATTACAGACAAAGAACATAAATGAATTTTGATGAGTTAGTTCGTTGAATTGAGAGAGTAACAATGCTAGTTTTCTGACTGATTAGTGTTTCCTTTGAATATTTTATTATATGCAAAATAGACAATAGCTACTGTATTTTCAAATTATTTCTGTGAGTTGATAGATCCAAGACTGGCCTCTAAAATACGCTAGATACCATCATTTTTTTAATCCTAAACCTTAAAAAATGTAGTGGAAAAGTCCACATGAATATTTGTTTCAAAAGAAGGAATAATGTCTCTTTATTTTCAAAATTTTAACTGTGTTGTGGGAAAGGAACAATATAAGACAGGAAATTTATATCAAGTATTCAGCTAGAAAGCCCAGGAGACGTATAATTTCCCTTCTGCCCATTTTTTACTGGATTTTTCTCCTAAGTAAATCCAGCGAGCAATAATTTCATGCCTTTCAGAAGTTTCATGAAATGCTGTGATAATCAAAGTACTACTGCCTGTTACAAAAATTCAGGAAGCTGTCAAGAAAACAGTATTTCCAGCTGAAGCATGTATCTCTCTGAAAAAGGAAAAAGAGGAGTCTGTGTCCTTGTGTTATATTTTTAGAGATGAAGCATTTTTCACTGAGTTTGGTTTAATTTCTGTATTATTTCATATATTATTATTTCTATACCCATGTGCATAGGATAGAATTGCTGTTTTTGACATGCACAACTTTCAGTGCAAGAAAAATGGAAGAACTCCATATTTGAAGGAAGAGGAATATTTAAGTGCATACATGTATACGTATATATGACTTCTGTGAGTGCATATGTACATGCAAGTACGTGTATGTATTGTGTAGGGAGGAGGTATTAAAATGCTGCTGAATGCAATCTTTATTAAAGGATCAATATATAAGTCAGATAGCTTTGATTTCAGTGCGAGGGGCACTTTATATTCAAGAATATGTTTGTGCAGATGAACAGTGCTACTTGTAGACAGGAGTAGACTGTATAAATAAACTTTGGCTGTACATTCAATTGTATCTTATACATACACAATTGTAGATGGTTCTTTTAATAGGACTGGTTTTAGGAATGTGGCTATTGCTGCACCAAATTCGCCCTAAGATACTCTTCTGTAGCTTCAGTATCTGAGAATTAGTTTCTAGTTTTGGTTATTGAGGAGAAATACAGTATAAAATGTTGTTCATTAGTAACATCTTACTATGACATCTTCTGCAAGAACTATTATTCAACTGTAGCTAATTTGACTTTTTATCCGAGCCTGGTTGTAAAAACAGAATTGGAAGGAGAAGGATCTAATTATTCAAAAAATGCTGTTCTGGAGTCCTGGATAGTAGACCTAAAGGATTTTTCACTTCATTTGCATGTACCAGTCTTGGTTTGCAATAATGAGATGGAAAGGACCATATTCAAAAATGAGATTAGTGCTGCTTTGTTTTTACCTAGTCCTGAAAATTGTTAGACACTTTCCTATTTAATAGAGGGTAAAAGACATTTTATCCTGTCTTTCAATTATAATTATCATCAATATACCTCATTTTCTCTTCAGAAACCTACATAGTGCAGAACAAATCACATTTAACCCCCCTCCAGCTTTAGAAGGCAATTGTTTTCCCAAGCCTTTCTTTGCCTTTCCCTTGCCCTCTCTGATACGTGCCTTGCCAGCTAATTTCTCGTGGCAATGTGCACAGATTCTTTCTGTTCAGTGCTATACTGTAGTGTATATCAGCAACAGCAGTTGTGCCTGAGCTGTACTGGAAGGACAGCAGGGAGCTCTTGAGTTTGAGGAAGATTATTCCCTCAAAATATGAACTGCTTAATGTAGCTCTTAAAACATACACACACGCATACGTACACACACAGAAATACTTCTTACAAATTTTAGAAAAAATGGTTCACAAGGAAAGAAAGGATGTTAAATCTGAAAAGACCAATGAAGATAGTAATTTTTCTCCTGGGAGATAATGGTTTTAAGCTAGTAGAAGATTAAAGATTGCCGTAAGAATGGCTTAGTTCCTCATCCTGTAAAAGGATTAGGTAATTGAGTCCCTGTATGGATTCCTTACTCTGGGAAATATATTTCTACTTTTGGTTCTTCTCAGAAATAGCTGCAGAATATATTTATTTAAATGCACAAAGACCTGCATTCAGATGTTTTGAAAAGGCAAAAGGCACCTGAAAAGATTATTTTTCAGGCAGTGCCAATGTAAAACTTTTGCTCAGCAAGTGAATATTCTAGTGTTACAGCTGAAAACATTTTAAATCTAAATTATATACTGGTGACATGTACACTTTCCATAAAAAAATCTTTGAAGAGTGACTGGAAAATAATACTTTTAATTTGCAGAAAGAATGGACTACAACCAGAACTCATTTTTTTCCTGTGGTTACTATGAATTTGCAAATCAATTGCTGTGATTCAGTATGCAGCCACAGAGAAACAGTCCATTTAAAGTGAGTGCAAAAGTAAGAGACAGATTTGTTTCCTGTTAGTTTCAGTGAAAAATTGAATTATTCTAGATTTTACTGTATCTCAGATCAAGCTGCAGCTCAAAGAGTATCAGTGCTATCCATACGTCTCACATGAACAGAATGGATAAAGTTTGCATTTCTGCTTGCGAACTTTGCCTCTTTTGTAAAATGTATAGAAAAGAATTATATAGCGCATTAGGAGTGCACATTAAATGTGTTACTAATTTTCCTGGATTTTATTCAGAATTTTGTTCAAATCTGTGTTTCTTCCTCTCATCTCATGACTTAATTTTAGAAAAGTCTGCTTTCCAGACAGTGTTCTGCAGGGTAATCCTCTTGCTTCATTTCTGTTTGATGGAGATGTTTCCTTATTGTACTCTATGCTGAAAATAAAAGCCATGATACCGTTTGATACTTTTTTTTTGATAAAGCAAGATGATATCTTGCAAAGCTTTCCAATTATTACTTAATGCCTGAGAAGTGGCAGCCACTGAATTAATTGAATTCACAGTCCTTGATTATTTTATATACACTGGATAAGTTTAAAAAAATAAAAAATAAAATAAATACATCCATGTTAAAAATAATCTTCACTAGGAGGCTCGTGGATAGATAAGAGAGGTGGAGTGCTTTCCCAACCAAAAATATACTTTTCCCTGTATATTATTTAATATTTTACTGTTTTATTAATTGACATATTCTACCCCAGAAAACTGACATCTTTTGCCTTTGTACCTGTGAATACGTTAAGGATTTTGCTGGCACATATTTAAACTTTTTATTTATGTAAAAGCCATTAGTAGAACAAATGAGTAGGTCAGAAATTCCTGGCATTATATTTAGGTGCCAGAGAAGCTTTGGATTTCACACTAGTATAGCCGAGTGTGGAACTTGTGGAGACAGTAAGTCAAGATACATGAGATCAGAATTTGGATCAGTACATTTGGGAACAAAGAGCGAAATAAACCCAGCATATTATGCACAAGTCAGGGAAAGAAATGATTAGTAAGCTCCAAGCGTGGTTACTTGTGTGCTGTTGAGGTTGCCAGGGAAAAGTAAAAGAAAACATTTGTTGTAAACTAAAATCAGCAAGTACAGACTTTCGAGACTTTGGTTCTTTGACCCCTGTTGCTATAACTTCCCTGGAACTATGTGTATGTTTGTTTTAAGGAAATTATAGGTCAGTATAATATCAATATCAGAAAGACATAAATTACAGGAAGGAAGCAGATGATAAAAAATAAAAAGTCCAACTTTCCCCTCTTGAAATCTGTGAGTGAAATTTTCTGTGGTTGCCAGAGAAACGTCATCATGTTATATTTTTTTTGTCTGGTTTGTTAATAAATTCTCAATAGTCTTTAACCATACAAAGTCTGTATTATGTTTTCTTGAACCAAAATAATAACTATTTTAGAAAATAAGACATTTTTAAGATAATTCCTTCTTAGGAAAAAAAATGTTAAAAACATGGAAATATTCCATGGATGGCTAGAGCATGGCTCACGTACTTGAAATAATTTATGACAAACTAATTATTTTTTTACACCAAAATACCTTAATTCCAACACAAACATGCCGCTGCCTATTTTTTAAGACTGTGAGAACTTTGCCATTGCAGTCTTAAAAGTATACACTGATCTTGGGCAAAAGGAAAGCCAGCTTTACTAATCTTTTTGCTGTAGGACTAAATACTGAACTTTTGCCTACTTCTCACCATGTTTACCTAAAAGAAGCCAGCTGAATCTTCAGCTAAGCAGATCTAGAATTATCCAAAGAAATGTATGCTCTTTAGAAAGTAATAGAAAACCAAAAATTCCCATAGAAACCAAAATATTTTGCAGAAATTATCCAGATTCAACAAAATTTAGCTGACACATGGCAGAGCAGGGAGGGTGGCTGGAGCTGCAGTTCTCAGGCACAAACGTTCCCACTTCCTCTTGGTAAGTGCCTGAACCCTCTTGGAGTCACTGTAGTGACTACTGTTGCTTCTAGAAAAAGCCAACAGAATCATTTTTACTCTATTGAAATAACAGGTTTGCAGAATTTCTGCTGAAGTAGAATTTAAAAATATCTTTTGTTGTTCACCTCCAGGGAATGTCAGAATTCTGAGCAGATTTCTCTGTTTCTGGTTTGCCATGCTTAAAAGAAGAAAAAAAAAAAGGTCCCTTAATCACTTCCCAGGATCTAAATGCCAGCCATATGCACAGTACTTTTGTGTTACTAGTCTCAAGTTGTTTATTTTGAATACAGAAGGTAACTTGTTTAAAAAAATACTATCTCTATTTTTATTCATTTATTTATTTATATTCTTTTCTGGGAGAAATAGAATGGAAATTTGGTTAGTTCTTTTTTTTTTCTTCTGAAAAAATATATTTGTGGGGTGTGGATAATTTAAGTTACTTGTCAAAATTGTACTACTCTCACAGTTCTAAATCTTGCAGACTTCCAGACTATCTGATGTTTCAGTGTTGTCTAATGGAGCACATGTTGCTTCTATAGAAAATGTCAGCCATGCTATTGAAAATAGAAATAATTACTTTAAAAAATCTTTATGATGTGTATTCATTCTTACTTGCTCATTTCTTTTCGATACTTCTTTAGAATGTTGTTTGCTTTATACAAATAAACGGAGGAATCTAATTCAAACAGACTATATTGTCTGGAAGTGAATGATACATTGGATGACTGTTCAAGCTCAAAGGTTTGCAGAATACCTGTTAACTGCTCAATGGTGCCATCTTTTTATTTTGTTTTATTTTCTTTTCTTTTAGTTTAGTTTAGTTTTTAACAGCTCTTGTAATGTTAGTAGAAAGAAAAGATGTACTCAGTATTTTCTGTTAATG
>JAVCKT010004312.1:6056-21242 GCA_032273925.1 Rhynchotus rufescens
TTTTCTATTTTTTTTCAAGTATTTTTAACACTTGTTTGCATATTATTACACTTTTTTGTTTTCTTTCTTAGAGTGTCATAGGTGCAAGGATATAATACTTTCTACAGCTCTCTGTGTAGTTTCATAAACAGAGAAAGTGTAGATAAAAAAAAAAACCAAAAAAATAGTTAAAATAATTGCATGTTACTTTATTTTTTAATAGAAAGATACATTTTTTTTCATTGAGATCACTGGTATAAAGATTTTAACACAAACTGGTACAAATCCTTACTTTAAAAGGTAATACTTAATCTCAGGAAGGAATGATAGCCTAGAAAATTATAATCGGTTGTATCTAAGAAGATTACATTAGCTTTATATTAACTTATGTGTTTGTCATTTTCACTTCTCTATCTACTAAGTAGAAAGTTTTGCGTATTGAAATATCTACATTCTCATTAATGTTATATAACGAAAATATAGATGAATCTGTATGTATGTATACTGTATACATATATATAATACACATATATTATGTATAATATGCATATACTATATGCACATGTGTTTACATAGATCTAAAAACTTTTTAGAAAGAGATTTCTGTTCTTAAATTTTTTTTGAAGGAATATGTTACACACATAAAAAAAATACAACGCTTATTAGTGAAGAAATTTTCTCTTCATGACCAGAACTTATGTTCCAACTTCTTCTCTTCAAAAAAACTCTTAAGAACATAGAGCCATTAAGTCTAAATTTACTTTGACTGTACAACACGTACCTTTAGATATAGCCCTCATAATGGTAGTGATTCTTCTGCTGGCATTTAACAATGTTCCAGACCTGAGATTGCGCAAATGGTTTCTAAAACATTATGAACCTTAAAATGAATGTACAATGTAATGCTCTCCTCCATGCTCATTTTTAAATTACTGGCCACCTAAATTAAATATGCAGTCTATCCTTCTTCTAACTTTTTCTGAACAACTCTTTTTATTCCATACCCCCTAATAAAAATTGTATGTCACTGAAAGGCATACAGTAATCTGCTGCTTTTCATGAATGTTAAGAGCTCTCTTTTTTGATGCTTTTACTCCATCTTATTTTGAATGTTTTTTGCTAGCTGGCTGTTTTTTTTTTCCAGCACAACACACCTTTGCTTCTATTGCCATGACATCCAGGACCATAGACCGAGAAGGAGTATTCAGAAGTTCTAGTTTAGAAGCAGTCTCAGAAGCCAGAGTTTAAAGATAGTCCATATGAATGACTTAGAAAAGCAGGAAAGAGGAGGTCTTATAAAAGCAGGTCTTATAATAGTCTAAAATAATAAATGCCTACTTTTACAAAGAATGATTCACAAAGACATATCTGTTAATATGGCAGAGTAAGAGCTGTTCACTCAGTCACAAAGAACATATTCTAACTGAGCTAGAAATGCCCTTGTATACATTAAGTTATTTAAAAACAGTCATTAAGTTATAGATATATATATGTCCCCATAAATGCTAGGAAGGGAGAGAGAGGGAAAGAAAGAAAGGAAAAAACTTAAATGGATATAGAAAACAGTTGTTAACTACATCCATTGCATACATTTTTTTTTATTTGTTACATTGCCAAAATAGTTGGATTATTTCAAATGTTGTTTTGTGTTAGAGTTAAGGATGTTTAGATGCTTTTTCATTGGATCCAATCTGACAGTATAAGCTATATAGGTTTTGTTTACAAAGTCTGAAGCAGTGAAATTAAATGAGGAAAGGATAAAAAGGATAAACCTCCACAAAATTTTAACAAAAAATTTCCTTACACTCTGGGAAGGAAGTGGTAGGAAAATAACTCATGTGTGATTTTTACAAATCTTATATCTTTTATCCATCTTATAAGAAGGCAGCTGACGAATTCTGTTCACAGTAACTCAAGTACTAGTGAGTTGTATGAGATGCCTCGTTTCATTCCTGCTAGTCTGACAGTTTCACTACTATGGATCACTGAGCATTAGAAACCTATGCTTCAAGAGGTTAAATTGCAGTATCAGCTTCACTGGCAGATACAGCACAAAATCATAAAAAAAAAGATGAAATGGAAGAGGTGTTTGTGAAATGTTTACAAAGATATCTGCCATATTTTTCATCTACAGCAAGTTTAGAGCTACGAAACACATCGAGTCCCTTGACACTGGCAAGTGTGCAGAAGACTGGGATCCAAAACTAGTTAGTAAATAAAGAGGAAGATGGAAACAATATTAACTGGGATATATTTAAGAAAAATTGTTTAAATTGTTAGAGAAAGAAGAAATATCCCATTTTTCTAAAGGGATTTCTGAGGAATTATACAGTAACTGAAATAATATGAAACTAAATAACCACTATCCAATATAGGATGATTCTAAAAATCTATTTTCTGATGCTGGAGTTAATATCTATTGACCTCTCTAGAACTAAACATCTAATGCCATTTTTTTTTTCCATTGACCTGCAGCAAAGCTGTTTGCTAAATGATTTTTGTCTACTTGTTTTATGTTCTTGAAATCTGAAGACCCTATTAGGTAGGCATGATTTAAGATTGATTTTTTTACTATTTAGAAAACTGATATGAAAGATGAGAGCAAGTAGGCATAATCTCCTAAATGACCCATCCAAATTGAAAAGTTCTTTTTTAAGTGCTAAAATATATATTTCCAAAAAAGGACCTCTTTTAACCTTGTTTTCTATATCTCCTTCTGTAAATTGATTTCTTTTAACTTTAAAACCAAACACATTGTATGAAACATTTCACAGATAAAATTGCCATCTCAATGAAGAAATACTGTAGATCAAAAATACGATCATCTGTGAGGTAGTTCTTTATCACAAGTTGAAACCAGACCAAGATAATGTAAGTTTGTTTAGATGTGAATATTTTCTGAGTTTCTGGACTTGCAAATTGCATCAGGAATGATTTTTTTCACAGATTTTTCACTGTATACAATTAATTGCAAAAAAATACTGCTTCAGGGGAACTACTTTGAATTCCCCAGCTCATGGGGGTTGAAGGATAAAAATGAAGGATATCATATTAGTTAATTCTTAAATTATAATATCCTTAAGATGAAAAGGAAGCTACAACTTTCTCTATGCTGGTCTTTTTTTTTCTTGTTATGTGCTTTGAGGTTTGGTAGACCTATTCATTGCTTAAATGAGCACTCTACAGGAGATTCTCTCTCATTTGCATCAAGTGTAGTGATGATATAGGTGAAACTAATATATTCACAAGCTTTTAGTATGTATGAGGTTGTCATAAATATTTGTACAACTAAATTATGCAAAAATAATACATTTACTTTGTGTATCACTTTCTTTTGAACTGAGAAACATCCCAGATAAAGAGCATCGTGCAAATCTGCAAATATTTGTGAAAGAATTTCTGTCACTTTTAGAAATAAATCAAACTAAAAATGCATATTGATATGCACTTCTCTTATCACTAGGAAAATCAACACTCCAGTGAGAATTTTCTTTCAGTAATTTTTCTTAGTTTGTATTTTATGGTACATCTCATTGATTCTAAATAATCTTCATTCTACTTATCTGAGTCTTCATTATCATAATACTTGACAATATTAATATGTTTATCTTTGTAAACCTGAGAAATATTAATGTATTTCAATAGATTAATTGATGAGCAACTGTGGACTAATGGATTAGCTTGACTAGCATCTCAGATTTGAAAACAGAGCACACACTTTCAGCTCCTAAAAATTTCCGTAATTTTAGTGTCCTCAATGGAACATTTTTATTTTGCTTTTCTTGAAATAGAATAGAGTGAAATTGAATAAAATTTCAAACCCAGATTTCCAGTGTTGGTACAGGCAAACGTAGTCTGAGATTAAGAAATCTAGGCATAGTTGTGCCCATAGTGTCTATACATGAGCAAGTGTCCCATTATAGTCAGCAAGTGTTTAGTAAATACAGTAAGTGAAGTATAAACAACTATAAAACTTTCCTCATGTAGTTCTTATTAGTCTCCTTACTAGGTGGTAAACTGAATAATTCAGTACAAGGAGGACATGGAACTTCTAGAGAGGGTCCAGTGTAGAGTGACAAAGATGATTAATGGTTTGGAGCATCTATCTTATGAGGAAAGACTAAGTGAGCTGGGCCTATTTAGCCTAGAAAAGAGAAGACCAAGAGGAGATCAGATCAATACGCATTAGTAACTGAGGGGAGAATGTAGGGAAGACGGGGCTAAACTTTTCTCAGTGGTGGCCAATGATAGGACAAGGGGTAATGGGTATAAGTTGAAACACAGGAAATTCCATCTCCATATGAGGAAGAACTGTTTTCCTGTGAGGGTAACACAGCCCTGAAACAGGCTGCCCAGAGAGGTTGTGGATTCTCCTTCTCTGGAGATCTTCAAAACCCTCCTGGATACAATGCTGTGCTCCATGCTTTAAGATTATTTGTAAGGGCCTTAGCAGGAAGGACAAATAATACTGTCATCCAACATTCAAAATATTAGAGCTTTGAAAGTGTTTTTACATAAAAATACTTAGGATACCATTTCTGATATTCTGGCCATTGTTGAAAGTGATTTATTTTCAATAGGCTTAAAGCTAGAATTTCCATTTGACAAATGCAGATTAAAATGGTAAGTGAAAAAGTTCGTTAGACTCATCCGAAAAGCTGTATATGGATTAAGTCACGGCATATAGCAGATAATGGATCTGTGGCTCTTTCACTGTTATCCATGCAAGGGAAAGTTATTGTACCAATAATGTGTGCAGACAGTTATAGTGGATACATTCAACTATATCTAACTTTTATTAACCTTGTTTTTTTGAAATCAAGTATTAGATTTTTGCCTGGGAACCCGGAAGTTCTATACTGTTATTACAATTGATTGAAAACTAATTGATAGCTGATGAAATATAAGAAATGACTAGCAATTTCATCTGAAGTACAGAGTGTTTCAGGTAAGCTTAGATGGGGTAAAAGCTTATATTTCCTTCTGAGCTATGAGAAATGTTTGCCTTGTGGTCTAGTTTTCTAATGAGGCTTTCATTTTATGTTTGAATGATAGATGATAAGAGTCATTACTTCAAAAATAATAATGTTTGTAAAAACAACAATCTGTGTGCTGTGACTAGATAATATAACTATACTCTTAACAGAAACTGAATCAAAACAAGAGTTTTAATAACTCATTGCTATGGATATTTTATTTAAATATAAATAAATCTTTGTATACATTAAAACACCTACATCAAGCAAGCAAATCTTTGTGTATATAAAATGTCTACCTATCACCACTAGGAAAGAAAGACAATATAGGAATAATATTCATAATGCAGCATCTTGTTCTGATTTGCCTCTTCATCGTTTGAGTGTGGCTTAATACATGTAAAGGAGAGCACAGCATGTTCTAGTATGCATCTGTAAAAATCCAAATATGAAGCATTCACTGTATTATTATACCATTCTGAAACAACCACATATTGAAGAATATATCTTATATCTTATTTTGAATAAGATGAGAAAGATGTGCAATGTGAACTACAGAAATTACCCATGTCTTCTTTTTACAGAGAGCATGCCTTACCAGATAGGTCTAGATACATAAATAGAAGGGCTGGAACCAGGTAATGAAAATAAATACGAAACATTGAATTCATGAATATGTACTGATTTTTTTTGTGTGTCACGGTGTTATCTATTGAGCAATTTTGCAATAATTCTTCCTTTCTAAGGGGAATTACACAGTATTTCTACATGCTCAAAAAAAATGCTTTATCCTTGTCACAAGTCACAAGAAGTAAGGCACAGAATAATTTATTTTCCTAATTAATCTATTTTTGGATTATTTTCCCTCGTATCATTATAAAATATGTATTAAAGACTATTCTTTTGATCCAGAAGTGGATTCTTTGAAGACTCTAGACTATAAAATGGATTTTTTAGATGAGATTTTTTCTTGCATCTAGCCTAAATCTACATACCAAGGCATCTGCTAGAGTGTTCCACTTACTTGCAATGGGAATGTGAGATGCCCCAGTCTTTGTTTCTCTATGACTGAATGTTGGCCCAGCAACTGATGTGAACTTGGTAACTAGTACATAGGCAGTGTTGCTACGTGAATCTGAAACCCTAACGGATTGCTGCAAATCAGACCTCTCTCTTTACTGGTACCGTAGTTGCACCATACTAGAAAATGTTTATATAGCAACTTGCACAACAAAGGAGACAGAAACTAAGAGGAAATAATAGTTAACATTTTAAAATGTATACTCATATGATTTGTGGTATCTACAAATAACTGAGAAAAAAATATCAGCATTGTGCTGATCTTTAATTATGAAAAAGAAAGTTATATTATTGATAGCAGTTCTATTAAAAAAAACTTTTTGTTTTGTTTTATTTTACTTTGTTTTGTTTCATAATGAAACAAGTTCCATTAACATCTATGACAAAACTGCTGAGGGAGGAGATTGACCCCCTAGTGAGCTCTTTCTCCCAGTCATGACCAGCTTTTAGCTGGCCTACAAATTACGTAATATAAACGCAAAACTACCACCAACATGGAAGAAGTGGTGTTGGCCAGGGGCTATTGAAGTGGTGTAGATGAGGGGCTTAACTGTAATGCCTTTCACTGGGTTGCCTACTAGCAAATCCATATTTGCTATGGGTGAGATTTTTAATTGAAATTAGATTTCTGTCCTCATCTTTCAAGGTGAAAGTCACTTGCACAAACATAATTAGATGGAAACAAATTTTGGGGAAATGCATTTCATAGGTAAGCATTGAAAGGTATATCAAGAAATGTTTGTGAACAGACTGTTGATAGTGTATAAGACAAATCAGTTATCTAACCTGAGACTGCATTTTCTATGTTGTTATGCTGTTTTACATCAGTACATTTCATAGCTTTTCATTATTTCGGTGTTCTGGTTCAGTTTGCCTGCACTCTATATGAACTTATCCTGATCTCTGTCATGTGGGTCAATAATTCCAGGGACCACATTCATTGAAAACAGATCTGGAGGGAAGTTCAGGAAGACTAATTTAGCATTATTCAGCTTGAGCCCAGCTCTCCTGGAACTTTCATTTTTCCCTTCCCCCCCTTATCTGGTTGATCAAGACCTCCTACTGCACGTGGAGCCACCTCCAAGCATAGGGGAGGTAGCAGGGATGGGACTGGGACACAGAAGTGCCCCCAGAGGAGACTGAAGAGCTGCCAGCATTGCCATGCTGCAGGATGAGATGAAAGGGTGGAGGAAGGGGTCAAAGAAGGAAGAAGCAAGAGGAAAGGAGGGAAGTTGAAAAAACTGGAACCTACATTTTCTGCACCTACAGTTCTGCCAATATTTCTGTAGACTGACTATGTATAAAGCAATCTAAGGCCAGTTCTCCCTCATTTCCAAGGGAAAGTTAAATGATTTGGGTAATGAGCTAAAACAAAAAGAATGAAAGCAATACTTTCTTTATTATTGATCATTACCTGAGGCAGAAAAATACATAATTTCCGATGACAGAGAGCTTATTATCAGAAATTTATTCTGTAGCACTTCCAGATGTAGCTCTTGCAAACATCTTGTAGACAAGCTTGTTTATATAATTTCTCTCAAGTAGTTTTACATGTCTTCAGTAGTGAAGCTTCAACACTTCCTTTTCATGGCCACTCCACAGTAAATGCCACAGTCAGGGAGCCTTTCATGACAAAAAGTCATTATGAGCCAGGAACAAATAAACCATAATAAAGTGACTGCATATCTAATTACATGCCACTTAAATAATTCACAAATGACACACTTGTAATAAAGATTTTATATTTTCAAATTTTTAATTTACAAGCTTGTCACTTGCAGTTTAGTCGTTTTGTTCAGATAGGGTGAAAACAGTGCATAAGGTTTCTTTAATTGCCAATCCTTATTTATCAGTTCTAATTATGAATAATACTTGTATTAAAAGAAACCTGTGGTACAGACTTTAAGAAGACAAATCCTGATCGTAGAGGACTATGGTAGATTGTGTATGGTGAATATTAATAAGAAATGTTCTCTAAAATGTTTTCTTTAATACAGAAGTTTTCTTATTGTACTGGACAGGAACACACTCTCTCACAGTGTGTCCTTAAAATAAATGCTACTGGAACAAGGCTACATTCTCTGTAGTCATATAGGATTAGAAGAAAAATGACAAATAGAGAATTTTAATCTTTTCATATCTGAGAAACTCACTACCCACACATCTTACTGAATAAAGAAAAATCTGGATTATTGGAGAACTGAGGTGAGCAAAGCTTCTGAGGAAGAATTCTGTTGACAAGATTTAGAAGAATGAGGGTTCTGGCTGTTTTTGCAGGGCTCAGTTTAAAGGTCTTTTTTCTGTGACAATCCAAATCATTTTTCTTCATGTGATGAATATTGCTATGTTCTCATTGAAGTAATATAGTATTTTTACATTTGATATGCTCTATTGATTTTGGTTTTCAGTAGTCCCTTTAGCTAGCCTGCCACTGGCAGCTATGGGAAGAAGACAAATAATTTTTTTTTTTACAGAAAGCAAATAAGAGGGAAACCAAAAGTGAGATGGGTAAACACAGCTCTTTATATTTTTTATTACCCCAAATTGCTGTTTATTTTCCTTTTATTCTAAATTGTATCATCTCCTTGTACAGCTTTTGGATGAACGGTTGAGCTCATGCACAGTTTTCCTGCCCCACTCTAGTTCTCACTACTCTTCTCTCTTTGCTTTTCTTTTTATTTGTTTGTTTGTTTGCTTGCTTGCTTGCTTGTTTGTTTGTTTGTTTTTGTTTTTGTTTTGTTTTGTTTTTGTTTTCTGTTGGTACTGATAAAAATAGTATAACTGTGTTTTGTCTTGACATGGATGCACTTTTATTCTGACATCTGTGCCTCCCAAGTCATTTCAGGCAGATCAAAGCAAAGGGCTATCAGATAGCAACACTTCATGTTCACTGATCTTCTGAAGTGGGCCAGGGCCTAAAGGAAAATCCAGTACTCTATAGCTGCCTCTGGAAATACTCAATTCTCTACTTAGCTGTTTCACCTTCACTTCATAAGCCTTATTCTTCCTTAACCTTTTTCACTTTAAAAATCTTTGTTTAAATTGGCCATACTTGAATGATCTACTCTTCAAGTTTAATAGTTTAATACTGTTGTTAAGGCTTATAAGAAAAAAAAATGCCATTTTGCTTGGTTAAAAGGGACTATTCTGAATAGTTCCACTCAGTGCTGAAATTCCTTGAGGGCAACTTTGGAAAGTCCTTTGTGTGCAGAACTCTGATTGCGTAGCCCATAATTTCAGTCCACAGAAATTGCACTCCATAATGCCTAACAGGATTTTTCAGAGAATTTATTTGTATTGATTAAAAGTTGGAGTGATCCATTATGTTAAATGGGTAGATTACAGTTCAAGATCACTGTCCTTGTCCTTTTAAAATATGGTAAAATAGAAATGGAATCCCTACCATGGTGTTATAGAACCTTAACCTGAATCTGAAGAGATAATAAGTCACAAATGATGAGAATCTCTCAGAAATAGATATTATCTGTTTAGAAAAACAATCATTATTTAAAAATATATTTTTTCAACATGGTCACTAATACAAATGACCACTGCTTTTTATTTTCTATCTACAGTCCTTTTTCTTTTAGTAAAAGTTTAATTAATTTACATATGTTAAACATATGTTAGTTCTCTAGATTTTACTCATATACTTTACTCTTGTTTTCTTTTTTTTATCTCTATCACAACTGTTCTCCTGCAAACAACTGTTTGTGTCTTAAGCATATAGTTTACAGTCTAAATATCTGAAGATCAGCATACTAGCCTAGATATTCTACAGTAAACATCACATGGCATTTTAAAAGATCCTACCTTACTTAATAGGTTGAATCGTATTGAAGATCAAATGCAACATCTTTGTTCTGTAAGTATTAGATCGATTGGGAAGTGTCACAGTTATCTGTGATTCATGAATCTGTAATTTTTTTACAGTTTTCACATTTTTGTGGGGAAATTCTGGTTTGTTGCTTCAAAACAAAACAGAATGCTTCAAAAACTTAATCTATACCAAAGGAGTAAGGTCTTTATAACTGAAGATGACACACTGATAGAAGGGGTTTTGTCTCTGAATTATATTTAATTACTATTGCTCCAGGGACTGAAACATGGAAAAATGCAGTATTTTATTCTTCAGAAGCTAGGAGATTTAATATCTGTATTTTTCTGTGCATATTCCCATTCAAGTAACAGTTTCTGTGATCTCTGGAAATAATACTTCTACCACACACATGGCTCTGCAAACAACTCATTCATTATTAAAAAATCACAGCCATAAACTGTGTTAGATTAGCCTGAGCCCAAGCCGTATAACAGCAGCATTCTTACTGAATTTAATCAAAATATTTCAACAAAGGCAACATACAAAACACTGATTCTGAACTACTAGCTGGCATGTCTAAATATTACCACCAGTGGGCAATAATGGGCTTTTTATTCTTATCTTGAGGTTAAACATATCCATGAGGGAAAGAAAAGAAGAAACAGAAATCTTTATTGCATCTGAGAGCTAGTCCTGTTCTATTAATTCTTAGCTAAAATAGGCCGGTTTGTTTTTTCTTTCTGCTGCATCCTTTGAGCATGGCTATATATCTAGCATTAGATACCTGAATAATGTCAAGTAAAATCAGTTCTTTATAGACTCATCTTTCCTCCTGTCCTCTCCCAATCTAAATTGGTAACTGAGCAGTTTCACTGTTACTGTAAAAACATTTCAAAGCACCGAATATGTGACAAAAACCTGTAGGCAATGCACTGAACAAAGATAGCACAAGGAGACGGAGCAGGAGATGGATAAAAAAAAACTTCACAGAGAAAAGAGGTCAGGGAACATGAAATTTTTATCAAGCTTCTGTCTGCCCCATGACATTATGGTATTAGGGTGGTCTGTGTCTAGAGCTATGATCTGATGTCTCAGCACTGTTGCTTAGCTGAGCACGTGTGCTGCTTGATGAACAATTGCAGCCCGTCTGGAGCTTCTGCTCCCTCAGCTACTGGATATAGGCTCCCATCCCCTTTAAAGCATACTTTGTTATGCTACAGTTGCCTCATAATCTCTTATTCCTCTTTCTTGTGTTGTTCTTGAGGACAATTTAACTCATATAATGAGCAGTCACACAGGAACAATTGCCTTTGCCCGTAAAGCATTGGTAAAAAGTAATTTTTACTTGCCCAGACGGATAGCCACAATGATGAAACTGCTGTATCAGTGCTAGTGTGGACCTTACAGACACTTTTGGCAATGAGATTCCAGCATAACAGAGGGGCAGAAATGACTTAAAAGGAACATGCTTTTGGCATCACTCAGAATAAATATGCAGCTTAGGGGAACAAGTAACCAGGGTACATCATGCAAAATTGACAGTCCCAGAGTGGCCGTTTTCGGGTAATTTATATATACATTAAACAAATAATTTCAGTCATTCTTCTATAAACATATTCTTTAAGGTTTTCATTATAGCTAGTGACATTTTGATCAGGCACCAAATGGTGATGATGTGCTACTGAAGAGTCTGAGGGAAGAGAGGATCACGCAATAACAGGAGCTGCAATTCCAAAGCTTCTTAAAAGCTCCATGACCACCTATCTTCCCATGATTACTCAGTACTTGCCCTGGAAGACAAGAGCTTAAGTGGTGGAACCAACCCCTTGACTAAATTTTGGATTCAGCTGCTCTGTTTGCATAAAGCTTAGAGCCTAATAGACAAAAGCCTAATAGTAGTATTAATCTTCTCATTTTCTCTACAAAACCATCCAATTAGGGCTAAATTGGGAGTCCTGGATCTCCCTCTACTGGTCTTCAAATATATCTCCTTCACAGAAAATGGGAGGCTCAGAGGTTTCATTTAAGCTTCTCTCATTGCTGGGACTGAATGCCTAAAGCCGGGAGTTGAGGAAAAGAATAGTTTGCATTTAACCTAAGTTTGGTAGAAGCATTGTGGATGGAATTACTGCTGATGTATACCCAATGTATTTAGGGGTAAATTCACAACAAAGGAGACGCTATAGTTCAAAATATTAGAGTGTCTTTCCTCTTGCATTGCTGTTCTTTTTTTTTTTTTTTTTTTTTTTTTTTAAATATATGTATATATTTGGGAACATCACTAATTCCTGGAATTAGTGAATTAGCTGAGACACCTTGTCAGAGCCCTTTGCAATATGGTTAGGCACATAATGGTTTGATTTATCAATAGATAGTTTTCACTGTAGAGCAATATATTTACAGTGTTCTATTTACTAGTAAAGTGCTCATTCAACCCACACTAAAATTGCCCTATTAAACAAGAGATACAATGTGAAAGGCTTGTAAAGAAAAAAGCAAGGAGAAAAATTGGATATCCAGTAAGACTTTCTAATAGATCGCTTGCTGTAGCAATGTATGTTATTTATATATGTGCTGTGTGTAAGCACTTTTGCAGTAGAAAAACGTGGAAACATTTGCAGACATCTTATTAATAACAAAGTCCATCTAAAATGAAGATGGAAAAATATTGCAAAAATATATATTCAGATATCTTCATTCAAAGTTTATGAGAGTATATTTCTTTTGTTTCTGAAAAGATGTGAATATTTGTGATGTGAATAAGCTGCATATGAAGATGCACGTAGACATGCATTCACAGAGAAAGATTTTGCAAAGATTATTTGAAAGCTCTGTGTAGGTTCAGCAATTATCTGATAGGGAAAAGAAATATGTGGTTTAAATGATTAATTACACAGCATGAATATCAATCATAAATTCCTACTATTCAAACAATAAACCAGCTCACCCACAGAGTCTGGAATGCTTTCAGTCAGCATTGGTCAAATCATAATCAAGTTGTAAGAATTTCAGTCTGCTGTCATTCAGTGAAAATAACATAAAAAACATATTATAAATAGTCTCTCTTGCAGATTCCAGAATTTCCAAAGAGAGGCTGTGAGCATACAATGAAATATACTGAGTACACGCAGGTTATGGGGTGCAGCTTGCATCCAGTGTGTTTGCTGTGTGAGCATACAGTCTATGATGGATTAATATCTGCATGAAGGCAGCATGGTGCGCTCCAATGATCTTTGATCTTTCTTTGAGCAATATAAATAATAAGGGGAAATTATTGTTGAATTGCCTATAAACAAGAATATAAATGAAATTATTAATACTGCTGATTCAACGTTCAGTCTAGATGAATTATTTTTATTTTTTCATCTATGTAAATAAAAATGTAGTGACTTGTTAATTTGCATGAACGGTAGTAAAATCTACTTTCTTACCATTCAAACTCTTAGACTCTCAAGCTGTGTTCGATACCTATAATGTAATATTTCAGTTATATTTTACTGGAATGGAAAATCTGTAAAAAAAATCTTCAATGCCAAGTAACATAGTAAAGAAACAAAGAATAAGCTACAGGTAAGTAGGCCAGTTCTTTACAGTCCAAAGCAGTTCAGCTGTGCCTGAGAATCTGGGAGAGTGTGGATAATAAAACAGAACTGTGCATTAAGAACATACTGGAAAAAGTGTTTCACTGAAAGAGAGAGATGTGTAGCCAGAAGAAGATTCTAGGTCATAAAATTATCCTTCAACAAATGTGTGTGTCAGGACGATAAATCTCCTTACCAGACCTCTATGCCTCAACATGAAATATGTAGGAAGACATACATATGGAAGTTGAGTTTAAGCAGAACAAAAATCCAGACATAGATCATTGCCCCTCATAAGGTAATCAGAAGCTTTAAATTTAGAAAAAGTTAAGAGTGTAATGTGCTGAGAAGATGTCATCACACTTACATTACCCATACAGTGTAGAGATAAATGGAACTTTGTAGAGGGTCTGATGATTGCCATAAAAGAAATTGCGCCTGTGAGGGCATAATCCAAATGATTTTTTCTTTTTTTTCCCAAACTGACTAGAATTCCGGTGCTATTCTTCCCAGGAAATAAAACTGAAAAGCAAAAGGTTTAACAAGAGAAAAGAAAAAAAAAAAGTAAATTCTAACAGAAGATGTAAACAGAGGGGAAAAAAAAAAGTGTAAGACAAAAAGGTTAGTAAAACCAAGACGTTTTACAGATCCTCACAGTGAGATAATGCACAACTCAGGCTGCAAGCACAAAGCAAAAGTCTTAACTACCCTCTCAAATTCTAGAATCCTATATATATCCTATGATGAAAGTTAGGCTGTTCAGAATAATTTAGCTAACTCTGAAGTAAGAAGCTGCCTAGGGTGAGCCCATAGGAAGTGCTAATCCCCATTTGAGGCATGATATCTCTCTGCTCTCTGGAAATTGAGAGGGTTGCAGAGGACCTGCCTTTGTGCACTTCGGAATTATAACTCAGAAGCTCTCTTGAAGACCTCCAGCTGCAAATTTGCTTTGAATGTTGAGAACAAGGCTGGCTTTTTAAGATACAACTACAAACGTGACGCTACCTGCCTGATGCCTATCTGTTTGATATCTACTGCACACTGATCAGAGGCAAACCTTAGTCCAGTTCCCTGGGATACACGCAGGTGGGAAAACATGTTTCTTTGCTATCTCTTACTGTCACTCTTTGCTATCTCTGACTCTTACTATCAGCTTTAAGTATTTTTTTGTGGAAGGGAATGTGCCCTCCAGGGCTTCTGTTCCAGCTGAGCTCTCATGCAGGTGGGATGTTAGGCTAGTGGGCAGACAAGCATGCCTTGGGAGCTTGCAGGTCATGTTAGCTACATCGAATGAGGAGAGCTGAGGTGAACAGAACCCTGAAGCTGTATCAGGGCAGTTTATTTTGAACAGCAACTGGATGGAAATCAGGAACAAACCTGAAGGCACCTTTCTTATTTAGAAGCAGAAATAATCACATAGCAATAACTGCTTTCTCTTCTGCATTGCTGTCAGAAGACACGGTCTGCAAGCACACTCTGTTGACCTGTGTAATCCTCCTGCCTACAGCCATCTTGTGACAAGTGTAGCCCAGGCACAGGGTCTGACAGTGTTTTCCAACAAACTCATACACTTCCTTCACCTAAAAATAAAGCATCAAACTGCAGTTGCTGGAGTTCAGAAGCCCTACAAATCCTATTCACTCTTTCTTTTGGGGTTGCCTGGCCATTTTGGTGATATCAAAACTGCAGTGGTATTGAATCAGTGTTGCACTTTTACAGGCGTTTTCTGTTGGTAAATAGTAGCATACCA
>JAVCKT010004313.1:0-17018 GCA_032273925.1 Rhynchotus rufescens
CAATATAGGGTTAATATTGAGCCCTCTGTTTTAGCATGCATTCAGACATACTGCTTAAGAGTGCGTTTTGGGAAAGTCCCATCCAATGGCTCCATGTTGCCATGTTGATTCACACATTATAAATACACAGTATCCCTCAAGCCATCAAATAGGCAAATTTGTCTAAACTCTCAGTGGGAGAGTTTAGACAGCTTCCACACAGGGCAGCTCAGTTCTATCTCTTGCAAAGGTAAGGCACCTTTCCAGGTGTGTTACCCAGTCTGATCCCCTTTCCAGTTAATTTGGATGTGGCTATGGGCTTGATCTCCCTTACCCTCTTCCTTGTGAAGTCGAGAATTGACCATGCCTGAAGTAGGGGCAAAACTGTTAATTAATGAGCTGAATCTTGACAGTCTGAAGAAAAAGCTGCACATTCTCATTCAGGCAATTGCATCAGCACAAACAGTAAGAGCATGCAGTGTCGGTCCGAGGAGATGGGGCTGCAGCAGGTGGCACCAACTTGGCACACGCAAAGCGCTCGAGATGCAAAATCCGCCCCCCAAGTTATCGGTGCTGTGTGGAGCTTTAAAGTTTCAGCTGTTCTTCTGCTTCTTAAAAATTAGAGAGGAAGAGAACTAGAAGAATCAAAACTAAACTATAGGTCTGTTTTCTTTTTTTTTTTCTCCTATCTTCTAAGTGAATTTAATTAGGAAGGCTCAGATGTTCTGAGCACTGTTTCTGTCTTCTATACACAGGACTGGTATTGGTGCCTGTCATTAATACTGATGCTTCATGGTAATTTCAAACAAACATATGGCTTGGCAGTAGGCAGTATTGCTCTTCCTATAGGGTTGCACTTCCTATGCTGGGGGAACTTTTCAGCAAAAAATAAGAAGCCATTTCAGAAAATGAAATTACAGAAAAAAATTATTCCATATTAATGTTCATAAAAAAGGGATATTACATCAGAACTTATAGCATTTTTATGAATATTGTTTTGGGTTCCTATGAAAAGTTACCTTTAGATCTGAGATGATACTTTTGCTGCTCCTTATGGTGTGTCTATACATGGATAAATTTTGAGTTTTGGTAAATCCTGGTGTCTTTCAAGAGAAAACTCATTGGAATTTGGCAGCTAAATTCTTTCAGGCTGTGACAGCACTGATTTTGCTGGAGCTGCAGGGGCTTGGCTGATTTTTCCTAGTGATGTTTTCTCCTTGAGCAGCAAGGAGAACTCTGCTTGCGGAGGCTTGCGGAGGAAAGCGGGCTGGCTTGTCCATGGTCCGTCTCTTTTCTTGACAGTGCCTCAGAGATGAGGACTGCGCGTGGGAGGAGATGGGGCAGCGCATCCAGCTTGCAGAAGTGACGGTCGCTTCTGGCTGCAGCCAAAGTCAATGAGAGTTGTGCTGTGGACTGATAAAAACTCTGAGAATAGAAAATCAAAATTCCTATTTCTTGTCCTTATTCTGAGATGTTGAGAATTAAATTGTGCTTTTGATCCAGTCCTCTGAGACTCAGTTGTTCCTCAGTGAAATAAATCTGGGACCCCTCTGAAGTCACAGTGGAAAAGAAATCCACACGTCTAGGAAGCCTGCAGAGGTTTGTCGTGTTGGGTGAGAGAATACTAATAATCTTACTTGCTGAGCAGCATTTTTAAATCTGCAGCAAACAAGAGTGAATGATATATATGGTGCAGATATAACATGTGAATATAAGAAAGTACTAAATAGAGGTTTATCTGAGGTGCTCCTCTCTTTATGTACACTGAACAAGTTGTAAAACCTGTAAAAATAATAATATATGTTCATGTAATTAAAGGCTTCATTGTAATGCATGAGCACAAGGGAGGCAAATGAAGTGTGTGCAATTATTGAATAACTTTCTAAATTACAGCATCTTGCTAAAGCAGCTAGAGAATTGGGCTAATTTAGTGAGTGATGGAAGAGATCTATATTACTGTTATGTGCTGAAGTATTCTTACTTCCTGCAATATATTTTTCTTATTCTTTGCCAAGTCTTGGCATATTCTCTTTGTCAGATACATTCTAGATTAAAAAAAAAAAAAAGGGAATAGGAAATAATCCTTGAGGTTCTATGTTTTTAGAGGAGAGACTGCTGCTTTGTGTTTATACATTACCTGACACCAGGGGCACCATTCTTGCTTGGGTCTTATTCTTACCCTATCAAACATAATAAAAAATATTCTGAATTCCAGACTGCAGTGTGATGATATGCTCGTACATATAAATGAATATGTGTGCATTTTGAAGAGCCCTATACAACAATTGTTAGGCATGGTCACAGGTAAATAAAAAAACAAACAAAAAAATTCCCAATGGAAATTTTTAAGATCCCTTTTCTCAGGTTTATAAACCCCTTTTGAACTACACATTTGTAAAATCTCTGATGTTGAAAATATTTCTCTATATCGAGTGAGGATGATTTGGATTTAATTTCTACTTATGTGTGTAGACTGAGTACTGAAGGAAAGAAATAAACAGAGGTGAAATCTTGACTACCTTTAAATTCAATTTCTCCATAGCCTTCAATAAAATTGGAATTATGCCCTACATGTTGTAAAGAGCATTTAGCTATAAACATCATGTCTTTGTCTGCTATTATGCTTCATTCTCTTGAGAAAGTTCACACAGATATTTTTAGCCTCACCTATATATTCTTATCTCTGCCTTCTGAAATTGGTGCAGTTATGCAAAAGCAGCAACTGCTCTCCAGTTTTTATGCATCAAAACCTCTCTAATGCTGAGATGTTGTGCTACGCCACTGTTCCATCTTGTTTCAGACCTTGAGTTGGGAGCACCAAAAAAATATAACAGACAGTAAGCTTTTGGGCCACAGAACACCATATGGATCCTTTGGTCCTTTGCTAGCAGATGGATTTAGTATCACAGATAGAAGCTTTAGGGAATACTTGCCTTGCTTAAAGCCAGGGTGGGAAGTGCAAGCATTGGACACTGACTCTCCATGCAGCCAGACTCTGCTTGGTCTGCAGCGATGGTTTCCACCAATATCCTTTGACATGACCTGGGGAGACAGTCCAGTTAAGAACCCTAAGCAAGGCTATGTTAGCACAAGTAGTCCTTGTACATTTATCTGCAGTGACCTTTGCTGGGCTCTAAAAGAGATCACTGCACTCAGGTCTCCAGATCTGTGGGAGATAAATTGGTTGCAAACTCCTTAGCCTTACATAAGAAGAATTTCTCTTTACTGCTGCAGCAGCTTAAGTCCAGCACAGATAACCTTCCATTGTGCTTTTAGTCTCTAGCATCTAATTCTTAAACTGTTCTGCAGAGGACCTGGGACAGAATTCTAAAAAAAACCACTACTAGCAAAAAGTAGTAATACCAGTAATTTCTGGTGCACCATGCAGGTTGCTTAAATTTCCTGTTATGGCCTCCAGACCCATATGTTCAAGAATATGGAAATCTGGGGTCATTTTCTATCAGTCCTTAAGAAAGAAATTTCCTTGTAAAATGCTTCATAAAGACAATTGTGTTGCATTACCTTCTATTCCTATTTTCAAATTAAAGATAGGAAGAGTAGCATGTGGCAAAGAGGAAAATAATATTTATATGCCTGGCAGTGCTGCTTAGATTCATTACAGTAGCACCTAATAACCTCTCTCAAGGATAGAGTCCTTATTTACCACACATTGTGCAAACAATAACATATAAAAGAGTCCCAGCCTCAGGGATCTCACCAGCCAAATTGATAGACACGATAGATCACCACCACGATTGATAGACAAAACAGATACTTGGAAGGTGGAAAGAATATGAGAATTTGAGTAAAACAGAACTTTTGGTTGACTGCTATCCTAGCTCGTGCCAGAAGCTGGCAGTTCAGTAAAGGTGATTTTTTAAAGGTTTATATTATACTAAAAAAACTATTGCTATTTTTTTCCTAGGTGCAGAGCATGCCAAAACAATGTCATGAGTTTGTTCCAAAATATTCCTTAGCTTAGCATAATAAATCAGTAGAAAGATAAGAAGTGTAATAGTACAGTAATTGTGTGTTTTGAGTTCCAGAAGTCCTAAATCTAATAAGTGGGGAACATTGCCTTGCTTGCCATTTATTTATGTAACTCCAAAGTAACTCCAACAAATAAAATCAATTCCCAATGAAGGAGATGTACTAGAATAAAAGAAGAAGAAATATCATGCTGGAAAACAATTTTCTGATCTGGGCACAAGCCATATTTATGAGGGTTACTTTGGTTATGGACGTTGAGAGAACACAATATCAAAAGCAAGATTTCCATCTGTACAGCTGTTGGTGGTAGACTCATTAGACTCGATTCCTAAATCATGCAAAGGAGCTTTCTCCAGATAAAGCTTATTAAAAAAAAAAAAAAAAAAAAAAATCATTAAAAGCATTCATGTTCCAACCATGAGGTTATATTTTAATAACAATTTAGGCATCAGGAACTTCAAGTGTCCATACAGGACTGCTGTGTATATTTGGGAATTGCCCAGCAGACTATTGGAAACATGTAATTACATAATCCTGGGCTTATAGAGAAGAGACTGAAATGGAATGAAGAAACCTGGTTTGTGTTACTGAGTCTTTCACTGATTTACTAAGTATCATACTTAAAGCATTAACTTTCTGGGCTCCTGAAATTTGGAGTCTTATGACAGTAGTTGTGATTCAGACAAGGTGATACCATTGCCAAATTTCAGAGGAAAAAAACTCTTTCGGTAACTGGAGTTTTCAGATGAAAAATCAGATTTTTTTCTCAAATTACTTTTGAAACATTATTTGTATTATGATGATTTTATTCACCTACTTTATTAATAAATTCAAGTTCTTAGGTTGTGTGTATGGCTGAGAGGATTTTATTGTTTGTTTTATTTTTATGAATATAGAACCATTTTAATGGGAGAATATTTTCTGAGAGCTGGATTAATGTGGCATAATATAGTACAGGTTTAGTCTCACATAGCTATGTTAAATGACACTATAATCTGATTCGGGATGAAATACAGAAGTACATCAGGGAACATCTAGTTTTATAGCTTTAAAATTTAGTATAATATAAACTCAGCTCTCTCACAGAGACTTATAGTCATTGCAGGACTGAAAATTTTTGAACAAAGAACAAATACATTATTCAATGTGCAGAATTCTAAACACAGTGTTTTTCTTCAGATTCATTGCTTCTCTATGATATTGCATGTCTTTGGGAAAGACTTTTTTGATAATATGAAAATAACTTCTCCACAGCTGTGTTCTTCAACCTGTTTTTTTTTAACATCCAAGACCACCTAAATGTTTTAAAGAAATCTGTTGACCATGTAAAGTAATACTTAAAAAAAAGAAAAACAGGAGAAAGGCAACAGTCACAAACTTTTCACCTGTTTGAGACACATTATGTGTTATGGTTGTAACCTAAATGACAGTTAGTAATAACCCATCAATTAACCCATTCCCCAGAAAACTGGAGGCCAACACATTTAAGGTGAGATTAGAAAGTAATTTTTAAAAACAGGTCACAAGAGCTAAACTTTTAGGAGTTAATCATAAATGACTGCAAGAAGTAGACGTGTTTTCTACATAATATGGTGTATATTTCATAAAAAGTTTCTGAAAATTGGATTGATTAGTTTCCTGTTCAAATGCAGATAAAATAATTTTGGAAATATTGGATCTTGAGTTGTGGTTTTCATTTTTTTCTGCTAAATAATCATTTAAAAGGTTTTGTTTTCCACAGTTACTACTATTTTAGACAAAAGTAAAGTTTGCTGATAGATGTGTGGTGCAACCAAGGATATGTTTGGCCCTTCAGGCACAGAAAGGAGGGAGAAAAGACATGGTGGTATTCTAATACAGCTTGTTGGTTCATTGACTGACAAGGCCAGGAGTGGTCTGTGGACCAGCAACAGACCCTTGATGAAGAGCATCATCACTGCCATGATTATGAAGTTCATAGTTTAGGAAATACTCATTATTCAGTGGCAAGATCTTTGTCTGGCTTATAGCTGTGTTCATAAATAATATATAATAGTAATTTTTAAATAAGAATTGGTACCTGCCTTTGACATCTGTAATCACTTTTGGGTGGGTGGTGAAGGTTAGTTGACATAAATGTTATTTTAGTGGAATATGAAAGTAGCCTAGAAAAATGCTTAAAAAATTATTTTCACAAAATAAGCATCAAGCTGAAATCATTGCTATTCATTGGACTCTGGAAAGAAACTTTTGTTGTTGTGATTGATCTAAAAAGTTTAGAAAAGGATTTGCTTTCGACAGTTTTCTCCTTCATTTTGCCTGGGGCTCCATGTTTCTCGTATGGTCCCATCTTCTGCTTCCTTTTATTTTTTCATTCCATTTCACTACTAAAAAGAAAATCTGAGACCAAAAGAAAAGATGTGAAGAGATATTATTATTTTAACATTCTGTTGTAAACCTTTTCATTTTTAATGCAGGTCTTTTTTGACACTCCAAGGAAATAGCTCTTTTTTTTTTAAAACAAACTATTATTGCTTTCAACTTTTTTCCTATGGAAAAAAAAGAAATTGAGGCTAAGGCACCTCCTTATGATGCAGATAAGCATAACTAAACTCACAGTCTTTAAGATTTAAAGATGAAGAAACCCCAAAGCTCCCAAAAGAAGAGATTTTGGGATGGCTGTGTAACTATCTTGAGTGCTCACTCCACACACCACAGCTGGTGTGGTCACTACTCCAGTCTCCAAACATCTGGAGACATTAGGGCTGCCCTGGGGTATCCAGCCCAGTTTCCAGCTGTTTTTCCAGAATGATGCACACTCACCAATTCCTTAAGGCACTTTAGGACATCTAGATGGCACTAACAACCCATGTTCAGGCATCAGAACTTAGTCAAAGGGGCATGATTCAGCTTCAAAATCAGACAGTTGGAGGTCTACAATATATGCTACACATCTACAGTGTCTTAGTGAATAGAACCTAGGACCAATTTGCCTACATCCATAGACCTAATGTTATCTGAAATGCCCTAGGATATCTGAGGCATCTCTGAGGCCTGGCACATAATGAGCTCAATCATTGCCTAAACTCCAAACTCCCTTGACTGCACTGGACTTTCACAAGTTGCTTTTCATACCTTTACCATAGATATTTAAATACCTTAATCTAGTATCTCAGCTGATGACCATCCTGGATACACATCTGTGCTCTTGCATTTGCTGGGAGAAAAGATTGTAGCATTAGGCCAGGTAAATAAATGCAGATGATGCAGAATGCAGAAAATTGTGATGAGCAGAATTCAGAAGGACAGGCGTTCTTTGCAGGAGCAAGTGCATTTATTTTCCATACTCGATGAGTAAAAATAGGTGGAAACCAACTCTATTCTCCACTAAAATCATAAAGAAGGTGAAGAAAAAAAATCTCAAGACAACTTTCCTAATTTTGGTAAAATACTGCACACACAATAGTTTAGTAACACTGTAACCTTCCCACACTGAAGAATAGATTCTGAGGCCCTCCTCCCCTCCACACTGTTACTGATTTATGCTGGTTGGAGATTAGAGGCTATAGAGGTTCATCATAAAAGTGCTGACCCAGACACTTGTAGGACTGTGATAAATGTTTCATGAAATGTCTATACATGCAGAAATCTGTTATGGGGTATTAATCACTGCTAGTTTAATTCTATGGGATATTTTACTATTTTGTAATTATTAAATGATTCCTTTTATAAAACTGATTTACCCTGAACTTTGACCAAAAATTTTCATAGGGTGAGAACCAGGAGATGGAAATACAGCAGATCTTCATTTTGAAGATTTTTTTTTTTCCTGGAAAGGGATTGGCCAGAGATCAGTTTTCTTCTTTTGTTCTTCTTCTTTACTATAAACTTTTTCTGGAATTCCCACCCTGAAGAAGGAGTTATGTTCCACAGAGTCACATAGCATGAACACTCACTCCTTTAGTTTTTAATGCTGGACCTCAGATGCTGTAGTAGAACTTCTCATTTTCCCCTGACTGTGAGCTTTACTGTTCTCAGCGCTCCTTGCTTCTTCAGGCAGCCTCAGGCTTAAACCAAGCCTTAGGCAAATTATTCAGCTCAGTGAAGGTAGAGACATGATTCATCTTACCAAATGCAAGCACCTACTTTGAGATGATTTACACTCAAAACTCACTGTCTATAATGACAAACCTTTCATCAACTGCTAAGGGAACCATCTGTAGCCATCCGGGACAAAAGATGCTTTGATGTTAAGTACATACGATGTACTTTTGGTTACACATCTGAGCATCCTTTTTAATCAATGGGAAGAAACAGGCACAGGGAAGATAGATCTCTCGTTCCCTGTGAAAACTATGCTCTAAATGAACCTGTTTTTCTTAAGAGAGTGGAAAAAAAAAAAAAGCAAAAAAGCGATGGCAATTTACTTGGCTACAGAAATTCACAGGTCAACAAGGTGAATTTATCCATTAGCATCAGGTCTTGTATCATTTGTTCACCAGTATTTGGTATATTGGAGATGTCCTAGGGCATCATGGCTGGTCCTCAGCTGTCTCCTCTGGATGTCTCCAGTCCTATGTCTGTCAGCCAGCTCACATGTGCCTCAGGATTCTCAGACATCTCCAGGGACAGGAGACAACTATGTAGGGGTAAGTGAATTGAGTCCTTGGTGTTATTCATTTGTAGCTGTCCTCATAGCTTGCAGATTTTTAATCCTAATTAGAAAAATAAACCCTCTTATCAACACCTTAAGAGAGAAGGTAACTGTTTTTACAAAAGCTCATTGCAAATACAAGTTAGAAGTCAAAGCTGAACTTTTGAACTGTGATTCAAAAGAGAAATTTTTTTTCTCTTTTATTATCAAGGGAGATTAGCAACTTATACGATCCAGCTGCAGACCAGTGGCACTTAGGGAAGTGTTTTGGCTAGTTGTAGCTGAGCTTGCTGTTGTATAGCATCACAGGCAATCTCAAAGTCCCATGGACCATTCTGACCTCCAAGTGCTTGTGTCATTCGTTTGCTGATCCCACCTGCATGCTTTCCAAAGATTGACTTCCATGAGAAGTGCCAAAGCTGTATTCTTCAACTATATCCCCAACAAGCAACATCTGATGAGCTACTTATATCTGCCAGCCAGAACTGCTGGCACAGTTCTCTGCTGAGCAGGTGTCTACATTACATTTAATATAACAACTGAACACCTGTTTGGCATGAGATATGCAAGGATTTGTGAAAAACAGGGGTATAGTTGTATGGGGAAAAAATGCTGCTTAGTTTTCTGGTTCCTTCTTTCTGAAAACCAGTTTTAATTTTTGGTGGAAGAAGTTAAAAAAGAGAATTTTTATGTTTCATATAGGATTCTTTGTCTATTTTTCAGAGTGCTATTTGTTTCCAGAAGGCCTCTACCAACAAGCTGTCTGCATAATTAAAACAACAGGAGTTTTTTCACTGCACCTGATTAGGAAACATGCAGACCAAAAGAATATAAAGGACGGCGATGCCTTGAAACATTTTACAAAATGTTTGGTATATGTTGTGGTTTGAACTGGAGATAACTTGATCACAGAAGACTTATAATATAGAAAATAAGAGACTGATGGCCTCTTCTTTATTCCTGGAGAAACAAAAGATTTAAAGGTAGCAGTCAAGCCAGCTAATTAAGAGATAGATACACAGAAGACAGGCTGTATTTTAGCAATTCTGAAAACTCTATTCCTTTTGCTTTGTTTCCTCCATTTTCCTCACAATGCCTGTATTTTTGAATTTTAATATGAAACTGCATAGAAAAACTCATACATTAGGTTAGCTTAAAAGAAAAGTAATCTTGTAAACATTTTGCTGAATGTCTTAAATGTTAATGAGCCAGAATGAAGCTCCTGCTGTGGGCAGCCCACACATCTCTGAAGAGTGTAAACACCAACGAGGAAGAGGAATTATAGAGGATGGTACAAGGAGGTATAATTATCTGTAATGGGCTAGAATTAGTGTAGGGAAGATGTAGGCAGGTTGTGAGGAAATGATTTTGAGTACTAACATCATGAAGTATTAAAACCATTTTTGAGATTACTTGGACTAGTGTTGTTGCAATTCTGGTAATTGTCTTTTAAGAAAAATGGTGTGCAGTAACAGGGTGATGGGTATTTTTATAGAATGGGTCTATACATATAGACTTCTTTCCTTCACCATTATGTGGCAAGCGTGTATCTAGTAACCTGACAGAAATGGAGTTCAGGAGCTGGTTGCCACCTCTTGAACAGTTTGTTTCACCTATCATTCCTGTCTCACTCCAAGGTACTTTGAAGAAAAGGCTGACTTGATAGTTGCTCCTGAGGACCAAACAGAACTGCTAATGCATGTACAATCACTGGTCCATTGCATAACCAGTAAATCCAGCTCTTCTAGGAAATCTTGCATTTACTTTATACATCAATAGCACTGTTCATATACCATAGATCTAAGTTATTGGTTGGAGAAGAAACTATATCTTATAGCACTTTCATGTCACTGGAACTTGAACAGTCATGTTTTCAAGCCAAAAAAGTGGGGCATCATTATTCAATACTATTTTTTAAGTCCTTATTCCCAGAGAAGTGTTACTGACATAAGGAACAAACAAATAAAGAAACAATATGGATTAAATGTAAATAGGTTGAATAAAGAGGAATTATAATTCCTATTATTGTAATAAAGCAAGTGCAAATGCTTATATGAATTTATGGAAATACTAGGGAGGACATTGGAAGGACACTGGGAAGAACACCAAACTCTGAATCTAAATTCAGACCATACTAGCATCTAATTACTAATCTAGCTATACAAGAAATTAAAGCTGTTATGGAAGTGATTTCCCACTTGGGAAAGTCTGAGCTTAGCAAGGCTTTCCTACCTCTCATCAGAACTAAAATAGAGCATTTCAGAGAGCTGCCTTCCCAAGTAATGGGGTAATGTCGAGCACATAGGAGAGGGGAACCTACCGTCTCCCCAGAGGGGATCCTGAAATACTACCTCCTGCACAGTTTAGTTCAAATCATGAATTAGATATTCAGACTTCAGTCTCTTAATTAATATTAAAGAGACACAACACAACACATAGATAAAATAACCCTCATCTAGATGGGAGATGATGGAACCCTGTCTCAGTTGCCTAACATGGGTGACAGTTGATTATTGCTAATGGGAAACAAACAAGGTCATGGTAGTAAATGCACAGTATCTTTCTTTCTTCTCTGTGTAAATTTTTATAGTAAATTATTATATAGGTAAAGAGAGGCCACAGGATACTGGAGAGGCCAGTGAGAGCCTGACTGATGAAGGGGCTTACTGACTAAATCTCTTGGTGCATTCTCTATTTCTTTCTCTATTTCTTTCTCTTTTTCATTTTGGTCAAATATTTTGTTCCTGTTCAAAATGGTACAGTCATTTGTAAGAAAAAAAGAGTCATGTGAATGACTCTCATTATTTCTGCCAAAAGCCATTTTTCTGGGAAATGCTGGAAAATCCATTTGTTTTCTGGCAAGCGCTAGTGGAAGATCAGCTGCTCGCTTCTGTTAACAGAGCAGATCTTGATTCCTCAAGGGAAATACATTGCAGTGGCAAAAGCTGCTCAAGTGCCTATGCAGAAGTATAGGAAAACACAGGGGAAGAAAGAGGAAGATTCAAAGAAAAAGATGCCTATTGTCTGCAAAAGAGACTGGCTTTGCCTAGCAAATGGCCCACAGCATCTTCCTCTTGTCATGAGCATTTTTGGCTGTGGTGGGTCCAATCACAACAGCATATATGAGAAACACACCAAGACAGTATGTAACCCTCATGGAGGGCTACAGAGATGGTTGGTGCCATCTATAAAGGAAATCAGTCAGTTATATACAGAACTTTACAGGTATTATAGACTTACTGCCAGAGGTTTTCAGGACTGGCATCTCAGAGCCATCAGTTAAACTGGGACACCTATTGATGATACCCAAAGCCCGTTAGCCCTTTTTTTCTCAGCAGTGGATTTTTTTATTGGTATCTATCTACTATTCACTTTTTCTTCCCTCCCTTCTATTTAGTAGAAAATAGCTAGAAATGATTTCTTCACTTGAATGTAGATATAATTGTTTGGAGGAAAAGCTTTAAAGCTTTTTTCTTTTCCATCTGGATAATGCATCTCTGTTAAGAGATGTATACATCTATGCATCTCTTGCATAGGTAGATGTATGTGATATTGCATAGATACAATCAAAGCTTTGCATTGCTAGCTTTTGATACTATGCCTGATTTTCCTATATCGTCAGATTCTCTTTGTTTCTTCTCTGGCAAATAGTCATAAATCTCATTCCTGGCGATGACAGACCTATGTACAAGAGTGTGGAGAGTGGAAATCAGAGACCAGAAAGGTTTATTTGGTACTTCTAATCCTATCTGCAGTCTCTCCTGCTAGAGTAAGCAGAGAGACTTTAGGTTACATGGGATACTGAGGAGTTCCCATTCCCAGGAATCCCAAAGTTGTCACAGGCAGTGGCAGCAGGTATCCTACACTTAACTCAGGAGGATGCTGAACTGCTTTGTTTCCTCAAATTAGCTGAGTGAAAAAATAGCTGTCTCCCTCCATAAAAATAAAGCCTAATATGCAATTAAAATGAAAGATTTTCCTTCTTAAGGTGTAGGGAGTTGTTAGATAAAATTACAGGAGGACCAGATGTGAAAGTATTGTTGTTTCACATATTTTAAAATGAGGATAATTAAAAGAAGTGAAACATGGAGAGTCTGTCTTGCAAGGGGAATGCATTTATAAGCCACCATGCTAAGATATGTGCCATTAGGGAGAATGTAAGGACTAGTTAAGGTATGTGGCACATAGAAGACTAATTACAGAACACACACTTGGATTTCCTTAATATAATAATGAAAGTTCATTAAACACTGGCAGGGAACATCAAGATCAGGGTGGTAATCTTACTATTATTTATTTATATTGTAGTACTGCATGTAGGAATCAGCTGAAATGAGAATTCCTGTTATGTAAGGTGCTAGATAAGCACAAATTAGATTTTTGACTCCCACAGTTTGAACACCACTGTCTGCAGACATTTTCTGGATGGATTAGAGTCCAGTCCTGATGGCCTTAAAGCAAGTAGTTTTTTTCACTTGAACTTATGGGAATTCATTTTCTGCTGAGTGCATCAAAAAATTTCAGAGTTGAAATGGTTTCAGGGATCATGTAGAGCTGGGGCTATACACAGAAGGGCAGAAGTGGAAGCTGCATTTGGTGAGCAATGCAGTAGTATGGATGCATAAATCAAACTATCCAGAATCCCTGAGCGAAGAGGTTGGATTACTCACAAGAACTGCTTATTTCAGAAGAGAAAAGGGAAACTGAAAAATGTCAGTTTTCTAGAGCTTTATGTACTGCCAAAGGCTTTGAAATACCTAGCATGGTGTCTGATGGTATAACTTCTTCCAGATCCTCTCCCATTTTTAGGAATAAGATTTGTTTGGTTTGCTGGAAGAAAAAGACTTTCAAATGAAGATGAGGCATGAACTATATGGAGTCCAGCCTAATTCCGTATTTCAGGCAGGAAACTCTGATATATTTTTTCTTCAGACCTTGGCACGATCCATCTCTCCCCTTCCATGGCAATTCAATGCCATGGCAATTCTTCCCTCTTCACTCAAAGAGCCCCTGTAGCTTGATTACTTGTCAAGATACATCACAGGTATCCCACTGGTAAATGCATAGTCCCAGCTCTGTACCATAATCCTACTGTCACCTACAGAGAAAGGAGACAACACATGAGCTTTCACCTATGGAATCAGAAAAACATAGAGAGGTTTGTCTATGATAGAGATAAGCCTATAAAAGAGGCAGATTTTGACTTGGATATTTCCTTCCACTAAAATGTCTTTCTTCTATTGTATTCATACTGATAAAAACCTGTGATGCTAGTCTGGATTAATTGTTAATCCAGTTATTTTGGGATGATAAAATGAAAGGAAAAAAAGATATATTAGGGTCATCCTTGTCTGTGCTACTTCTCTCTTCTCAGTGTACACTTGGACACCATGTTAACCCTGAGTCAGCAGTATGTCCTCATGGCCTAGAAGGCCAATGGGATCCTGGCTGCATCAGGAGAAGTGTTGCCAGCAGGTGGAGGGAGGGGATCCTGCCCCTCTACTCAGCTCTGGGGAGGCTGCACCTGGAGTATTGGGGGCAGTTCTGGGCTCCCCAGTTTAAGAGGGATGTGGAGCTTCTACAGAGGGTTCAGCGGAGAGTGACAAAGATGATTAAGGGAGTGGAGCATCTGCTGTATGAGGAAAGACGGAGGAAGTTGGGCCTGTTTTCCCTGGAGAAGAGAAGGTTGAGAGAGGATCTGGTCAATATGTATAAATACCTGAATAGTGAATATAGGGAGGAGGAGGCCAAATTCTTCTCAGTGGTGGCCAGTGATTGGACAAGGGATAAAGGGTGTAAGTTGCAACACAGGCAGTTCCATCTCCATATGAGGAAGAACTTCTTCACTGTGAGGGTGACAGAGCCCTGCAACAGGTTGCCCTGGGAGGTTGTGGAGTCTCCTTCTCTGTATGTCTTCAAAACCTGCCTGGAGGTCACCCTGTGCCACGTGCTCTCGGTGTCCCAGAGGGATTGGACTAGATGATTTCTAGAGGTCCCTGCCAACCTTGACCATTCTGTGATTCTGTGACTTGCAGCACATATTACTTGTACCTTTTGCTTATATAAGGGTTTTTGTTGTTAGAAAAGACCATCTAGCTCATGATCCTCTTCACAATACTTACATAAACTCGATAAAAAGGGAAAAAGCTGAAGACTTAGGCAATCTAATATCAGACTTAAAATGATATTTCCCAGGATAATTTTCCAGCTTCCTGAGAGTTCTGGCTCAGAAATTTCTGGAGCTAATGGTGTCTTTCTGGATGCTTTTCTTCATAGTGCTCAAATAGTTTCTCTTCATAATTAGTTTGTTGAGTTTTAAAGCCACAGAAAGATACCTTGTTTATTAAAGCATTGCAGGCAGCGATATTGTATTTTTCTTCCTTGTCCCCAAGAGTCTGCACATTTTAAAGTAATTCTGAACACAACATGTTTGGGTTTGATACATATATCTAAAGTAAAGGACAAAACGAAAGCCATTTAGAGCTGTCTGTAACTCCCTGTAAAGCCTGTGAATCATCAATATTACAAGTACTCTACAGTACTGTAAGCTAGTCCTTTTTTTTTTTTTTTTTTTTTAAGTAACTCTATGGGGAAATATGTTCTGGCTTTTAGGTACCTCTAAAAAACTTTTACATTTAAGAAGTCTGTCAGTGTGATTTACACTATCACTATAGTAATAAACAGTGAGTTTCAGTCTGTGTGGTAAGCAACTGTTTAGTGAATCTACATTTGTTTAGCATCACTGTCATTTCACCGAATGTTCTAGTGTAGCATTATTTGTATGTTCCAATTAAAAAGAATTTACAAACTCTTGTATGTCTTCCTTATTTATGCAATTTTTTAATTAGTAAACTCAATAGTTAAGAACTGGGGCATGCAAAGACAGAGCCATTTCATCTCCTGCTGTGATCTTGTTATATCTCCCAAATTAATTGGTATCAGGCCAAGTTAGAACTTGAATAAAAATGTCTTTAGGGATTAATCCTGGGTCTGTTGGCAAGTCAGTTTGATGATTTAATATGTTTCAACTGTACAAGACCGCTGAGTGTTGCATTGTTTTTTGTCAGGTGGTGCAGGACATTCTTGTCCTGGAGATATATAGTCTCCAAAGATCTTGTGATACATTTTCCAAAAGAAGAGATTTCAGTCTGAATGTACTGGTCCATTTCCAAAGGCCTTATAACCTGCTGAATTACAATCACATCTGCGTCATACTAGCATTCTTCACTTCTGGAGTCAAATCTTTTGGCAGTTAAGTGGCATTTTCCAGCCGAAATGGCCCCACACTCCATCTGGGGGTTTTACTGTTGGTTCCTGGGGCCATATCCAAAGTTCTGTGATAAAACAATTTTATCCTAGAGAAAGATGATTTTAGATAAGCAAACAGAAGATGTTATTTTCTTACAGAAGACCCTGTGTGGCATTTTGTGATTGTGGGACAATGAGAAACTATTTGGAGCAGTTATGTGGAGGTTTTCATTTTTCTGTCGCCATGGATGAGTGAACTTTATGAACAGTCCTCTCAGTCACTACTGTTTATCTGGAAAGAACAATGATGTGGACAAAAGACTTGGCTGGTTGAGTATCCATTTACTTCTGGATGAGTCACGAGTGGTAAAGGATTAGGTACTCCCACGGGTTCCCAGCCTTTCCAGTTTCTTGACCTGTTCCTTCATTTGAAACCTGTGAAAAAGGAATACACTTATAAACACTGCAAAAGAGAGCCTAATGGCACAGTAGTTTTCCTCCAGAGAGCAGCAGTGAAATCTCCGACCTTCTCTCAAATGCTACTTCTGCAAAGACAAAACACCCATCCTTTTTCTGTGAAGCCAACATTTTTCAGCTGCTATTTATAGTTAAAAAACTCTGGACTTCCTTGATGCTATCTTGTCTATATGTATGCTATGCTAAAGGAATAAAAAGCAGTACTTAAGTATCAAAAGTTCCACAGGAATTCCAGGAAAAATTTCTTAGCAGTGAGGGTAACAGAGCAATGGAACAGGTTTGCAAGGCAGGGGCGGGTGGGTCTCCTTCACGGGAGATCTGGACACAATCCTGTGCCATGTGCTCTAGGTGACCCTGGCTATGCAGGTGGGTTGGACTGGATGATCTCTGAAAGTCCCTTCCAACCTTAGCAATTCTATGATTCTATAATCTAGATTATTATAACATGTCAGCATTTAACTGGTCTTGTGTATATAAAGGATGTTCTCATCTCAGGTACAATGCAGAGGTAAAGGACTGAACATGAAAAAAAAGGGGGTTTCCCTGTTTCACAGGAGGAAAGGTCTGGGTAGAGCACATGAAGGTAGATCTTGCATTGCAATTGCTACTGCTATGATCATAGAATCATAGAATGCCCAAGGTTGGAAGGGACCTCAGAGGTCATCTAGTCCAACCCCCCTGCACACGCAGG
>JAVCKT010004316.1:5736-26978 GCA_032273925.1 Rhynchotus rufescens
CCCCCACAGCTAGCAAGACCAAACCTTGGACATCTATCCATCTAGACCAGTGGCATTCTTCTTCGTTGCAGTCCCGTAGGGGTTTGGTAAGAGATAGAGAACATTTTCTACTTGTCTTAATGAAATGAAGGATTAGAAACAGCATGAGTGACACTCGGGAGAAGAGATAAGGGCACTCCAAGAAGTCAAGTGCAAAATTACTTTTAAGTCCCTTTTAGGGGGAAAAAAATAGCCATTACAAGCAGTGCTTGAACATTTTGGTCTGCAAATGTAAAGCTGTGGTAAATTACACTTTTCATTACTGTATCTCATTACTCTTGTAACTCTACTCTTAGCTAGCAACTAAGAGAAGAAATATTAGATCACAAAAAGTAGCTGTAAGCCTTTCTTGTAACATAGGACAAATGCTAATTACACAACTTGTAATTCTAATGCTAGACTTACAAAATCCCACCTTAACTATCCACACTTCACCTCAGTGTGTTTAAAATCACTCAGATTCAGCAACATGAGAATATTCAGATGAACTGACAAGAAGTTTAAGAAAGTGCTCCAGGTTTGACATACTCAGTTTATGTGCTACTTACTGTCTGTCCCTCACATGCCTCAAGTCATACAGTCCAACAGGGCCTTAAATTAAAGGTAGATTTTCCCAGCCTCTCCCAGGGTTAACTCCACAAGATTAGTGCTTAAAACAGCTAGAGATTCTGAGCCTAGGCTCATATCTGGTCCATGCTAATCGCATTCTGTCCCCTCTCCCTCCCAAAAGTCAGCTGGAGTAGCATGGCAATAAAACTTGATGCCTGCGGAAGGAAAACAGTTAACACCTCACAGGCCTTTGCAGGCCTATCTACCACAAACATTATGATGACCTTGAAGTCCTTTCCCAGCTACTGACGGAATGCACTGTCTACAAACACACAAGAGTAGTACTGTTTTGTTGAAGCCTCCTCTTCTGAAGTGATTCACTCCGTTTTTCTGTCTGTCTATACACTTGCAGGCCTGTGAAGGACAAATTGTATAACCCCAAGATATATCAACTCTGTAGCAGCCTCTGCAGGGTAGAATTCATGTCAACAGAGGCTGCAACTGTGCTGCTCTGTGCTCTGTGTTATTTATAGCAATTAACTGCTCTGACCTGAACCTAAATTGTACTCTGTGTATTCCACAACAGTACCTGGCAAGTTCGCAGAGTAGCATTTAGATAATGCTGTGATGGTCTGATGCAACAGGAAAGTTCTCAATTTTTAATATGCTCATGTTAAACAAGTTCCTTCAGCTCATGAACAGTCGTTCTCAAAACACTGAAGGAACAACTAATATTTAATCCTTTTAAACACCAGGATGAACTTCCCCTTGGACTGCTAAATCCACATGCGCACAGGAAGCAGAGTCTCATCCCATTTACACAAATCTTCAAAACATGGAAATATAGAAATATTCAAAACATGAAAGTCAAGCAGTTAATGGCTTATAACTTTGCAGAGAGGATTCCAACTCTCGACTAGGAGTATTATTAGGGTGACTGTCAAACTTTAACAGTAAGATAGAATAATTTAGACTTCTTGGCTTGAGCTCTCGCTTAGAAACATTTTTGGTCTGTCAGGAAAAACTCATTTCAGAGAGTCATTTCCACATTCTGCAAAATGGCTCCATTGAGTCTTGTGCACAAGACTAGTTCATTTATCTCAAAGATGAGGCTCTGTCTTCAAGTCACATGTTAGAAATTTGTTAAGAGAATTGCCAGGTTGCCATCTGTGTTATTCAGATCAGACTAGAGTATCACAGGTAGTACTGTGATGATTAACATCTTGCTTCCATCTCTCCTTCTCCTCAATATCTTTCCTCCTCAAACATCTCCACATAAGTTATAATTTAAGGTCAAGGATAGTTACATAAACATTTAATCTTCAAAGACTACAGATATAGTAGCATAAAAATAATGACTCTCTATGAGTCAGAGTGCAGGTTAAACATCAACTCAGTTGTTTTTCTCTCTGAGAGGTCTCCTTGTGTACTCTTATTAATACAAATTCTTATTCATATTAATATAAATCATAACATAGTCCTATAAAAGAGTTAGGGAGATCTTCTGCCTCTACTCTGAACACTGACGGGAGGCCAAAGCAGCATGCGAGCAGGAAGATGACAAGCCCTCCTGTCCTATGTCTTCATGGTGGTAGTACAGTTTTAATAGCAGTACAAACACTGGCAAAATAAAAGCCCTCACTAGCTGTAAGCAAGAAGCAGAAAACCTACCTATGATCCCAACCACCAATTCGTTGTTGGTATCATCACGACCCACCAGCAAGGAATAGTCTATGATGAGATGACTGGAGAGGAACTGGGAATCACTGTGTATGGAAGCTCTCAGCACAGCCTTGCAATGGGAACGGATGTACAGAGGGTTGTCCCGGACCATCTTCAGGAGGTTCTCATCCAGCAGAACAACATCACAGCTTTCCTTCCCTGTGTCTGTTTTAACATTTCTATTCCGGAGGGAACCTTTCAGGTCAAAAACCTACAGGTGGAAAACAGCATTACTTTGTTCCATCATTCTGTGACGTTTGAAGATCCAACATATCCAGCTTCAATGCTGAAGGTAGCACAGCATAACAACACTGTCTTTCCTGGCACAGCAACGAGGCCAATAAATATTTTCATGTTACACAGAATTAAGCTCCCTAAATATTAACCAAACTTACACAAAAGCTCCTCAACCTCAATTCACAAGCTTCAGGCAAACTTTCTTTTTAATATTTAGCATCAACAACGGAAAAAAGTGAGTGCCTATTCTTAAACAAAATGGGCAAACTGAGGTTCCCAGACAGGTTCTAAGGACTCAAAGGTTGATAAAAATCCAAGCCACTAACTTGGGAGATGGACTTCAAATGACACACAGTAACAGGGGATGGCAAGGGAGGAGAGAGACAGGTTAAAAAGGCCCTTCAGAAATCTGTAGCCCAATGTCCTGCTTGAAGCAAATCCCGTCACAGTAGGTTGCTAAGGCCTTGTCCAGATAAGCTTCGAATAATTCCAGGAACCTCTCTGGGTTTCTGTTTCCAGTGCCTGAACATCCTTGTGAATAAAAAGGTTTTCTATATTTAGTTAGAATCCTTCAACTTACTTCTTCCAGAAACATTCACCTTTTGAAGCCAGGGATTGAGAAGGATGGTGAAAAAAGCACGTCTATGTCGTTTCAGATGTACCACTGCTTTTTAAATTCCTTTAGCATGAACGGTCTATTTTAAAGTAGTTTTTTCCCAACTATTTCTATGTCTCTATTCTACTGCCTCATAAAGATCACTTCTCCTCTCAAGAGTAAGACAGAATTCAAAGCCATCTTCCATGCATTAAGCAATACCAGGAGATTGTTAGTCTTCCCCTAGCCCTGCACTGGCTCACCACCTCTGTAGCAAGGCCTCTGCTAAGCAAATTACTTTTCCTAAATTAGTATCTTAATTAGTTCTTCTAAAAGCTCTGAAAAACAGATTCACATTTCCTAATTAGACTGGTAATCCAGTCAGTATCTCAAGCACGACAGATGGAAAAATAAAACAACTTCTAAAGGCTGAAGCTTATACTAGTTTTCTGAACAAGTCAGTAGAGTCAATATCAAGTTACTGAGGACCACATAACAAGACAGAGTCATCTCTGAAAAGTGCTAGATAGAGACAACATGGACAAAGATAAAAACAAGAACTGTGGCTACTCATAAGCCAGAGCTTCCTGCTCTCAGTCCGTAGAGCGACTGCACTGAAGGGAAACAGAACAACTGGTTCCTACCTGAGCCATTTTCCGTCCATAGAAAAGGTTTTCCATGACAAGCAGATCCAGCTTCTTCTCAGTATTGTTCTGAGAGTTCTTGTAGCCAATTCGATAGACCCCAAGGATTTTGGCCAGTGCTGTAGGTTTCTGTTGAAGTACAGTATGAACTGGGTATAATTTCTATATACAAGTAATCATCAATCAGCTAGTTAAAGTGTCACTGTTTCATCTGCCTGGGTAACACACCTTAGAAACTCTAGCAAAACTCCCACATTTCATATTTAAACTACATTATGAGTATAACTCATATCCTCCAAAATATATTCATTTGCATAAGTGAAAGGAGTTAATGGAAAACACTGCTAGTCTATAAGATTCAAAACAATAACTAAAATAAAGACTTATTACCTTCTGCTGAACTGCATTGATGATATAAGTGATGTAGTGTGGAGCAAAGTCAAGGAACGACTGGACCTCCAGGCGAGGCATCTGCTTCAAGATGAATCTGTCATCTGTTTTAACATCAGACAGAGGCAACAAGATTACATAGTCAGTCATGTCAGTGATGTCTCCTTTTAAAATCTTCTAGGACTGTCATGTGGTTGAAGTAATTTCTCTGAAAAACTTAAGCACTGCAATTCTCCTAAACCCTTAACTACAGGTGGTCATTTTTAGGAACTTTCTTACTCCAGATGTTGCACGTTTTCTTTCCGGATTTAGGCCTATTGGCAAATCAGGGAGAGGAGTCTAAGTTAGACAGGTCTCAGCTATCCTACAGACTCTTCTAGAAGATGACTCAAGACTTGTTTTAAGCAAACACACACCAAAAACAAACTAAGGAATTCCATCTAAGGAATAAAAAGCAATTTGTTTAATAACCACGCCTTCCTCAAAAAAATACCCAAGTCTGATGTCTGAAGCCTGCCTACAAAAGCACGAGTTTTCTACTCAACTTGTCTCCTTCACTCCTACTGCTGGAAACAGAACTCCCCTCCCACCACTTCAGTTTTCTGCATGTACAAAGAGCTGAATTACCTGCTTTTAAAAAACTCAGATAAAACTCACATTAGCTTGAATTCTCATTCACCGCTTGACACAGTGAACATCCCTATGCTAGGAGTAATCAGATTTAAACAAAAAGTTTTGGGGAAGCAGCTGCTCTTACCCTCTGTCACATAGAAGGCAGCTCCAGATTTGCCACCTCGCGCCTGCCAGGGCATGGAGTGAGAGAGCGAGCGGATGAAGTCCTCTTCACTGCTCCCCAGTATCACTTCCCGCATCTTGTGAAACTCGCCAGCGTAATAAATCCGACAGTAGAACTTGGCATTTGCATCTGAAAACTCTAAAAAAAGGTCCTTTTGAGTACCAGCTATGAAGATTTTACTCCTGGCTGATAAAAGCTTATTTTCCTAAACAGCCCCCAGCACCACCAATTGTACTTCTGAAGTTTGAATAGGACTTAACAAAAAAAAAAATGTAGGTAGTGTATAATAAGCCCTTCAGGTTAGCTCACATCATATATCAATGGACACTGGCCAAACAAAATAACAACTGAAAATTAAGAACTTTGGGGGAGAGGGGGGAGATATTTCCACATCAGATTTATCATGATTGGTAAATATATCAATGGTCTGTTCTGATTTTTCACAGAATCACAGAATATTCAAGGTTGGAAGGGACCTCTAGAGATCATCTAGTCCAACCTTCCTGCTCAAGCAGGCACACCTAGAGCATGCAGCACAGGGTGGCATCCAGGCGGGTTTTGAAGACCTCCAGAGAAGAGGTCTCTGGTCAGAGATTTTTTTCCTCTCCTTCTGCACAATCAAAAGGAAAATTATTTCATCAACCTGAAGGTTTCTCATACATCACGGAAAGATAGGAGTGTGTTGATCAAGTTATCAATTACAAAAACTCACGGAGTTCCACATGGGGATTTGCAAGTTGTTTCTTCTGTCCATCTCCTCCATCTGCCTCATCTGAAAATAGAGGGATCACTCGTTGTAAAGCTTGCTCATTATTATTTCCCAGAAAAAGCTATGTGAACTCATGTTACAAGTTTTTTTTTTTCCCAAGTATACATTGGTAACCATAAAATTATAGATATATATACACACTAGAAGATAACAACCTTCCATGCAGTACTTAAGTGCAAGCTTTGCCTTCTTCATTCTCTTTTTCATAATCTGAAGCAATGAAAGAGTTAAATAGAAAGTGAGGACTGTTAGATCAAATTCAGCTCAATTCAAAGCCTATACACTATCTGGACTATCCCCATAGTTTCAGGAACTTAAAAGTCTCCATTTCTCTCCTCATAAGGTAAATCAATGTCTTTAGGAGAAACCTATACTCGATGCTCCCCATATTCATTTCAAAGGATCTTGGACTGTGGAAAGAGAACTCAGAAGTGGAGTCCTTTCTGGCCTTTAAGCATGAATGAATTTGGACAGAAGTAACAGTCCAAGGCAAAAGACCATCAGAAATTGGTACCTTGAGGTTCTGTTCCTTGGTTTTCTGCTCCCTCTTTGCTCATTTGTCCAACCTGGTAATAGGCACTGTCAGCACCACGCAAGGTCTCTTTCTTCTGGGAAGACAGGTCTGGACTTTTCCCTCCCGCACCACGGAAGAAGGACAGAACACTCGATGGCTTCTTTGCTACAGTAAAGGGGGAAAAAAGAGTAGTTAGTATTGACATTTAAAGAGGCAAATAAAAGCATGATTCAAAAACATGACTCATACAAGCATTCACCATTCATTGTTCTAAATGCACAGTTGATATTATTCAACTATAATTTATTTATTCTTCAGGCAGCTGAGGTCCATCAGGTTAGCCTATTGAGCATTCTCAGCAGCATTCTGGAATGCCATTTGACATAACATAGTCCATAGGGATGGGGAATTAACTACTTAAATCACTGCTACTGCAGGAATAAAACCTTAATATTTCAACTGCAGCAAAGACAACTCAAAACGGGAGCTCTCACGAGCCATAGCTTAAAGATTTGAGGAGAATCCCAACACCAGCAGGAAATTCTATCCCTCTGAAAGAACAAATAACATCTTAAGAACACAAATGTTAATAAATAAGTAAACAAAGTTAAATAAAGTTCAAGCTAATAACGACATCCCTCCTCCATTTCCAAATACTTAGTTTCAAACAGGGTAATGCCATAGCAGAGGTCAGAACATGTTGTTCTTGGCTAGATCCAAGAATAATCTATGTTCCATTACTTAATATTCTGATCTCATAAGAAATCCAATAAACAATCATGGACAGAGGTCTTTCAAGTATATAACATGCTCTGTATCAAGGCAACTCCAAGACAACCTGTAATTCAGTCTGAAAAGGTTTGCTAAGCACACAGGGAGCAACTTGAATTTGGTACCCAGAATGCATTTTCCTTTTTCTAAGCTAATCCTTACAAAAGCTAAAATTCAGCTCACTCAGCTCAGATCTTAGCCCACTTGAACTGAAATTAATTTCAGCAAAATTGTCTTACGCTGTTCTTGTTCTGCCGTACGATTTGAGGAACCCAGGTTTGCCTCGGGCACACGGACAGGGCTACTGCTCTTTGGTTTGTTGTCCAATGTGCTGGAAATAAAAGTGAGAGAAAAAAAGTGTAAGTCCAATACTCTATTCTGAGTTAATCTAATGCTTCACTTCTGTACGTTTACTTTTCCCCTCTGTACACATAATGGAAAGAAATACAATTTAAATTGGTAATGATGTGCAACTCTCTAAAGTTGTCCTCCATCTGTCTAAGTGTCCATCCTCCTAAATGCAATTCTTGCACTGCTTCGCTGTAACAGATGCTGCTATTGCCACATAGTAGTTCAGGCCCAGCCTTCTCTACTATGCACACAATCAGGGGATCAGGTGTTGAAGAACCCAGATCCAATGTGAAATGAAGACTTGGATACTGAAAGAATGTGTTGGTGACATAGAACATGTCACATTCCACCATAAAATAAAAATCTCTTTGCCCTAGAATATTCTAGTTCAAATAGGTAACCTGTTTGGCTGGAGTCCTTCTTCAGAACTGTTCTTCAGAGATGCTTTAGATAACTCATCCAGGGCATTTCTGTATTCCTTGCAGCTGGAGAAAGGTGGGAAAAAAATTTTTCTTGCTGAGAATCCTTACAACATTGGCCCAAAGATTCAGTTCAGAGACAGCTTTCAGAAACCAACCCACAGTAGGGCACCTTTCCACTACAACTAGGTCTTAGCTCCCTTAGCTCCAGATCATGCTGCAGAAGGCACCCCGTTTGCCTCCACTCTCTCTGTTCATGTCCACATACATGGTTTAAGAATGAGCCACCTGAAAAGTCTCTTACCTACTGACATACAAGCCCCAAGATCTACTCAAACACCTGGCATGGAGAGCTCAGCAGTAACAAGAGCTACGATGACTACGGGCAACATCAAGATTGTTATGAATATCCAGTCTTTGTTCCCAGCTTAGCCGGGCTTCCTCCAGGAAGAGGAACCAAGTTAGTTGTATTCGCAGTTCTTTCTCTAATATTATCAATTTCCAGGGAATAATATACTCAGCCTACTCATTTTTGCATACTGAGATGGGAACTTTAGCCTGAAATCTAGTTGCAGGTTGAAACATACATGTGGAAAGCAGTTATGAGCTCCTCAGCTCTGGTAGAAACTCTCAGCACAGTTGCTTGTTCCCATCAGGGATTTATGCACTCCTTGCACACAAAAGCTGCAGAAGCATGATACGTGAGAGTTTTAGTGTCAGAGGAAGCGCAAACCAGTACCTGAGAGCAAAAGCTATGATGGAACTTGGTTCTTTCTCACAGACCGCAATAGGTACTCGTTCATGTTCGTACATTAGGTAGTGCTTATCCGGGTCACTGAATGAAAAGAAGATGGAGAAAATTTTAGTAGATTGTAGTAGCTTGTGAAAAGCACAAGTTAAGTTTGATCAAAACTCAGAAATTCATCACTGCACTCTAGACACAAACAGTTCCTTGAACTGCAAGTCTCAACACAGAGAGAAAGGGCCCCAGAGCAGCTTCTCCCATTAGATACATTCATAGCTATGTGGTTAAGTGTAAATGTTAGTGTGTTAAGGCAAAAAATTTCATCACTCTAAGCAAATTGATTATAGCAGTGAAGCAGCTCTGAACTAGAGTATGAGTTTATTTCTGTTTAGCAGCCACCGTTTCCAACAGCACTAAAACCTGCTTGTGCTTGCTTTGACTGTCCTGCAGCATGGCCTGACAAGCTAAGCAAGAGCATAAACTTGGAGTCCTCAGCACAAAAGATTTAGGATACAACTCTCCAAAATCTCTTAAATCCCTGTCAGACTTTCCCCCCCCACCCCCCCCCCTCACTCTCCATTCATCTGTAGGCCCGAGTCATTTTCTTTGTACCTCACTATAGCCCACAGAGTGTGCTACTACCTTGGGGTAGGGATCAAATGAGATAAACTCAGGCTGCCAAACATTAGGCTCACATCAAACAAACAAGAAACACTATAATGCACGCAGACCGAGTAGCTGAAAGGCTTTCCAGACTGCCCATTTTCACATGGGCAAGGAACTTGAGGGCACATGCAGTAGCCATTGAACCTGACCTACACCCAGACAATGCCCACTTGAGTCCAACCCTTGGAAGAGGTCTGGAAGTAAGAACAGAGAGGCAAGCAAGCAGTTTTAGTAAGTCTTTGATAAGAAGTAAATTTCCTCTCCCTCCCTGCAGCAGAAGATTTATAAAACACCCCTTTGCCCATCCAGGAGTTCTTGGGCCACAGGCCTGACAGGAAGAAGAAATGAAATCAATAACATACATAAGCAAGAATAGGCTAGGGAAAGGATGCGACAGGAAGGTGGTGACCTGCAAACACCTTCAAGAGACACACAAGTCTGTTTGCCTTGAGAAAGATTTACAGTTTATTTGAAGACAAAACCTAGGCGATGGTATAAATGATGTGATAAGCAGGGGAAGCATGCACAGCTCTGCCTGCAGTTGGACCAGCTGCCAAGAGGGCATTTCACATGTATTAATCTGTACTCACAAGGGAAATGGAATGGGGTTATAGCTGTTCCCAGGCAACAAGTTAGCCAAAATAGCTTTCATTGTAGATTTCTCCTTCACTTGGCTGTCTGTAGATCCCAGTGAATGTCCATCAAACACATCTGGAACAGAGATAACAGTTAGGCACCACATAATCCAACTTTATGCTGTGAATCTGAAAGGAAGCTAGCATATCACTTATTTCCATCAGGTCCTGTAGCATCTTCCCCTAAAAGATTTCAATCCCAGAATATCACATTTAGCAAGTGTTCCATGATCTAGTGGGTTTACTAAAGTTACTACAAATCTATAACAGAAGCAAAGCTCTCCTCATACCCACTCTAAATCATTATTTTGCCCCTGTAACTATACAGAATGTGTGTGTGTGTCTTAACTAATGCATAAAGTATCCTGTTAGCAGTAAAAAAACTTGTTTTCAGAAGGCTGGCTGACTACCTGCAGCCTAAAGATGGCAAAAAGCACTTCAAGACAGTTTATTTCATCTAAGCAGTGTTCGAGCTAAAATAGAAAGCAAGTTAGTGAAGGAGGAGAATCAATGCCGACCTTAACAAAAGGGTCAGGAAGATTTTTTGCTAGTCTCCATGTGACGTACTACTTTGGGAAGTGCAAAAGCATCCTTAGCTATTACCTCGAGGCAGAGTTTTGGAAGAACACAAAAGCTGTCCTCATCCTGAAGGAGTGTACCCTCAAGGAGCAAAAGCTCCTCTCATTCTCTTGGCTGAAGCAATCAGTTCTAGGCATTTTGCTTCAGAGTTACCAAAGCTGCCATTCCCTAAATGATCCTGTGTGCTTGCCCCAGAAGCAGAAGGAATACAATACCACAGCTGAACTTTACCTTCTGAGCTGCTGGTTGTCTCCTGTTCAGAGAGCGTGTTGGCAAAGGATGACGCACCAGCCAGTTGCTCTGACACAACCTCTGGAGGGGTGGGGAGCTGAAGATGACTAGAGCCTGTGGAGCCCTGGCTAGATAGAGTCGTCAGAAAACGATCCTCTGAAAGTTAAGGACACAAAAAAAACATTTCTCAATTCTGTGCAGTAATTCTATCATTCAGAAAGACTGAAAACATTTAAACAATTATCAAGTTGCCAATTTATCATCATTATTAATACAGCCCCATGTTTTGCTTCTTGCAACAGTAAGCTAGAAATTGGTTTATCCCCATCTTGTACAATGAGAATTCACTGTCAAACCTGGTAATTTAGAGAAATGAAAGCTCCCACACGACATCAGAGAAAGAGTTACAAATCAGTTTTTGGTAGCATAAGAAAGAAGAAGAAAAAAACAACAAAAACAACAGACCTTTCTCTCCATTTTGCAGTGCTGGCGAAACGTTGCGTGGAGAAGCATCGATGCTACTGATCTAGAAAGAATAACAGAACATGAACATTGATGCTCGGGTTTTTATAGCTATACCCTTTCCTCCTCCTATGGAAGTTTTAAAAGCAAACTTACTGCTGCAGAGTGCCCCCATCCACCACTGCCAGCCTCAGCACCACTACTATGTCTGCCAGCATGTGGAAGAGACTAGCCACAGCATAAGCATCTCAGCTTGCCTGGCTACTGTATCCTGCTTTAAGAGACTCCTTCCCTGTACACTACTTGCACTAGTGGTGTGCCACAATATCACTGTGTCATGTTTGCTCCCACTGCTTTCATCCTGTTAAGAATGTAGATTTAGATTAACAGATTTTATGGAGGTCTAGAGGTCAACACAATGACTTTCTCCTATCTAGATGTACCTTGACACTGAAGACAGTTCTGTACTGTCAGAATTTATGTTGTCAGCAGTGTGCAAGCACACACAAATATCAAATACTATTCATACTTAGTCTTCTATTTCTGTATAAGAATTCTCAGTTATCATCCTTAAAAAGATGCCTGTGTTCCCATGAAACTTAAGCTTTTACAAATGAAGATTTCACATTGCCGTAAGAGTTACTTAAAATGTCAAATGAGTGAATTGAAGTCAGTTTTAGACTGTTGTACCAGAACAAGAGTAACTTCCAGTCCACTGCCAGTACCTTGCTTTCTTCACCTTGCCTTAGTCTTCCAGGGCTAGGTGGCACTGAGGGACGTTTTCTCCCTTTCTCTTGCTGGAAGAGATCCTGTAATCTTAAAAACAAAACATCAAAAATAGGTTACAGGTATTAACATAAAAGAATCAAACTACAAAAACTTTCCATGCTGGAATACTGCTGTACGACCCCTTCATGAGTAAAACTCAGGTAGCTTCTGAGAGTCGCTGCAGGACAAGCAACCACAGACAAAACCTTCCCTTCATGCCTTGAAGGAACACTACAGCAGCAAAGCCTGCTCCGAGTAGAGTAAGAGGGGAGAGCATTCCTAAGGACCGCATTGTAACTTATCTAAAACATTTCTTTCGACATTTGCCCAGCTCTGAAATCATTTTATTGAATCAATTGCTTTCACATGCTCTCCCTTTGCAGTCTTTCTCCTCTCTTTCCATTTTTAAGTGATGCTTTCTGTTCTTAGATGTGAGCAGAGTTCAACAACACACAATAATTTTGTTATCTGGCCTTTAATTATGGCTGTTCTGTTCTGTCAGTCAGCTCTGTCATCTTAACCAGCAGAAGATTCAGCATAAGCTGTAATAACACCCTTTGCATAGCAATTGTGCTACAGGGACAGACAGGAGGGCGTACAGAAGAAGCTCTTCCCTTCTATAAGCAACACAGCACCGCTGTTGCTCATGATTCCAACATCTGTTCTTACCTGCTATTCCAGGCTTGCAGCATCTCACACAGACTTTGTTTCTTAGCTATCAGAGACTCAAAAACAGACTGCAGCTGCTGAGGTGTGTCCAACGATGACGAAAGCAGCCTCGCTTGAATCTTCTCGGTCCAGTTCCGAAACTCCCCCTCTTCCATCTGCCAAGAGAAGAACCGTCAATATTTTATCACCAGACACGACATCCAGTCAGGGTGGCTTCCCTGTGTGCTGCCTGGCCTGCGCTCTGCCAGGGTAGGAGCAGTTCTTTACCTCTTTCTGTGCAAAGAGGTCTTCCATCTTCTCCTCCCTTGTTTTGCTAAAAGTATCTGTTTTCAGAGAAGCCAGGCGGTCATCAACAGCAAGATACACCTGCGCCACCCTGTCAACAGAGATGCCAAGTATTAAGCTGTGCTTGCTTAACCCATCTAAAACATTCTTTCACTGAAGTCTGAATGTATTTAAGATTGGAGTTTCCCAATGTAAGATAAAGCACGAGAAAGCCTTCCATACAATAGGCTGTCCCACTGAATCTATTGGAAAAGTTGAAAGGGGGGGGGGGGGGGGAATCAGTGGAGCAGAAACCTCAACTGTCACATATATTTTGCCATTCATGAACAGCTTCTTTCTAAGCCTGTCTCCCACCTCTTTCTTTTCCTCTCCTCCCTAAAAGCAACCAAAACCAAACCAACACATAAAATGCTACAATTAATTGCCACATGAACTCTCTATACACACATATGTATAATGTACACACATATAATATACACAACTCCAGAACACATCTCCCCCCCCTCCACCCCCAGTTCTATTCATACAACCAGTTTGAACAAAATCTTTGCAGTTTTTCTAGGCTAAAGTCAAGATGCAAACTTGACAGATTATCCTTCCAAAAAAGGTTTGTTAAAGCAAGGACACAAAGCATTACTTGCTGTTTTCAGATTAAGTCTTCAAGGGCCACTCCCTTTGGTCCATTTTTAGTATTATAGAGAGGAATTAAACATGCTTTTGCTGTGGTTAGGGCAGCTTTTCACAAGAGCAAGGCTCCAGACATCAGCTGACAGTCAGCCTTCCAAAGGCTACTTGACAAGATCACACTAGAGCACTCAGATAGCAATCATGGATGCATGGATGGATCTCCTCTCCATCCGGGATAGAGAAAAGGTGACTCAATTTATACTGGTCATCTTTAAGCTAAACTACACCAGATGAAAAGATGTTTGGGATCAGTAGAGAATGAGCAGATGAAGGTGAGAAAGAAGGTTCCCAAATTGCTCTTGCTCTATACTTGTGTATACTCATGAACTTCAGTGTTTAAAAATCATTTACTATTAAACAATGAATATTTAACTACTGCACTGCTTATACTAGCAAGAATAGTTTTTGTGTATTTGATTGATAAAAGTCCAACATACTAACAAACTGAGGAAGGCATGAAAGCAAAGCTCACTTCTGAGAGAAGTCCTTCAGATCCTGCAAAATCGTAACTTTTAACGGAGCTTGTCGCTTGATGTAGATTTTGGGGAGTGGTACACACACCTCAAGCAGACGGATTGGAGAGTAGCTGAGAAGGCAAAGAAACAGCTGTTAACAAAAGCCTCCCCATACAGTACTTGTACACCACGTTGCACTTTGTGGCTTTAAGCAAAATAGGCACTGATGATGCTTTCCAAATAACAGCATGTTAATTTATCCACCATAATGCAAAATAAAATTTGCAAGTCTTCTAGACTAGACAGGTCTCAAACAGAGACCACCCATTACTGACCTTCCATATCAAGGAGTGTGACCATCCTTTCTTACAGAAGCTGTGTATCCCATGTAGAGTAGTGAGAGCACCCACAGTAACCTCTGCAAGTCCCTGCTGTTATAGCACAGTCACAGTCCTCTACTTAAGGTGAAGGACAGACTCAAGAAATCCTAACTTGCCTCACATTATGTGAAGCATATGGTCAAAGAAAGGTTACTGGCAGTGGTCCTCACCTGAAAGACGCCACCATCTGATTATAGGAAAAATACTGATGATAGTCATGGTGAATGGAGTGACCACAAGGCTCCGCATTGGCCCTTCGAGTGTACTGGTGCCCATAGAACCTCAGCTCGAGGTATTTTGCAAAAGACATGGACCAAGAATCACTGGAAAGTGGGACAACTGGTGTCACCTGAAAATTGAAAGCAAGATATCTTAACTCTATGCTTGGAGGAGGAAATTAAGGACAGGTTAACCTAGATAGCCATCTAATATATCTGGCACCAGAAGTGCCCATGACTCTGGAACGTACTAACAAAACTTCTAAGGATAACATACACATAGTTTAAATAAACTGCATAAGCAGCAATTGTTAGTCAGATGACTGCATGTGCTAACTTGGGTGAGTCTGAATATATTCTTGATGGAAGCTCATATCTAGGATGTTAATTATCTCTACAGGGAAAATTTCCAGCAGCACCTGGTCAGCAGCAACAGCTTCATTCTACAGTTCTTCCATGGTCACCTTAACTAGAAATACTCTTGTATTGCTCTACAGTGTACACTCCAACAGTGCTTTAAGCTTGGACTAGTCACCTATTTACACAAACCTAATAGTCACAAACATATTAGTGTTTACATGAGTACAATGAAATGAGAGGTTATGGAACAGGCAAATACAGAGCAAAATACAGCTAGCCTTCAGCAATTGAATAAACTTCCTCCAGACACCTGGAAATGCAACACCCATGTTTAAGCCAACATTAAGCAGGTGAATTGAGTCATTCACATTGGTAATTAAAATGTTTTCCAGTGTGAGGCACTGCATGAATCTTGTTTTAACTAAGTTGTTCTTGTCTTTCAAGGCTTTTAAATTTCAGCATAAGTTTAGCTAGAAATGAGTATCCTGTTCACTAAATTACACAAGACGACTCAGATAACATGCAACCTTATTTCCTTGTGTTTTTTAAAGCTCTCATTCATCTGATGAAGTTTGTTCTTACTTTCTAGGCTCTACTCAAAAAAGGCTAGGCATTGCATTGAGTCAGTAGTAACTGATGCAGACTGCCCAGGCTACAGCAGACCACAAATACCAAGTGGCTTTAGCCACTTACTAAACTAGCAGGTTTCAGCACCTGCCCTTCCATTCACACACATTCTTCAGTCGCTTTCAAGGCCTCCCCTCAGGCAGTGGACCACGCTCTCCCCTTTTAACAGGGAAGCTCTAGTCTTTCCCTCTTGTGTCAAGATTTTACTTACAGCAACACATGAACTCCATTTAAACCTGTCCTGAAAGAGTAAGGTTTGACTCTCTAACAGCAGCCCATCCCAGGACATTTCACTCTCAGATGCAATTCTGAGAAAAGAATTTGTAGACATGTGAAAACATTTATATTTATATCAGCAATATGTTTTGTGCTAGTTTACCCAGAGCTCTAGGAATAAGGAACCCTTCCTCAGAAACCCTCCTTTTCCATACAGGGACCTATCCAGTCACCACAGAAATACTACAGCCAGTTTCTAACCCTGCATACTTGCCTGCTTGCACAGTCTGCACCAGGAGTAGGTAAGAATCGTGTGCTGGTATCCAGGGACGGGCGAGTCCAGCTCCTTTAGCACAATTTGCACACAGCCCTGCCCGTGGACAAAGCGACGGATGTGATGCACCATCGGCGTTTCACAGAACATGCTGGGACACTGGTAGGAAGGCCTGAGGGAGAAACATGGAGACACTTGTACATCACCATGTGCTAGCACTGCTGAAGAGCTGATTCCACCTATTTATACCATGACATTAAAAGGCAAACTAAATCTTTACTGTAGAAGTTCACTTTGCAGAAATAATCTTCACTAAGGGTCTACTACAGAGCACTTTATTAGGAGCAGCACGTAGGGAAGATTCTCTTGTCAGCAGTGGCTGTGCATGCCCTAAAAGCAGTGGATGTCCCAATCTTTCTAAGATAAGTTTCTACCCATGTATTCCATATAGCCCACAAAATAGGGATCAAACACCAAGAAGAACTTGTCACCACATAAGACTGACACCATAGCAACACCCCTCCTGGGATGGAGATCTCCCAAGCAATGCAGCAGAGACCAATATTTAAAAAAAAAAAAAATCACACACCAAACCACACATATACATAAATATTTTTGACACCAAGGTGAAAGAAAAGTGTTTAAAGAAATTATAACTTGCTCATGCAAGGCTGTATGTATCCAGGTAGCCCAGTTGCATGAAGCAAATTACATGAAGCTTTGCTAAGGATAAAAACGCTTTGGACCATTTATACTGGCATCCTGGGAGATGTGGCAAGGCCTTACCCTGAGATGTTCAGATAACACTGAAGGAGTCAGGATTTTTTTCCACAATTTGTATGAAATTTCCAAGAGAAACCCCAGAAAATTATGATCACTACAGTTACTTGCCTAGGTAAAAAGCTATTTGGAACACGTTACAAGATAGTACTTGTAAAGTTCATAAAGTCAAATGTAACCACACAAGTCTTGCTTTATTTCCTCATTAGAGGACAAAGAGGGGCAGGGTGGAAGTGGAAAGCCGTGGATGCACTGACTTTTAAGAAGTGCTCATGAGTAAGTGAATTCCTCAACCCAATTCCTGTTTCACTACAGCATGCTAATAAAGCAAATGGAAAAGCAGATTTAGGCAGTAAGCTTGCCCATGACACAACTGGTTTGTCAGGATTTTGTTTTTAAGAGCTTACCTGTACCACCTTGAATTAAGTTCTTCCTTACCTGAAACAGTAGCGCTCCAGAAACACTCCCAGAGTGAGGTCATTTTTCCCATAGAACTCCATGGTCACGATCCTAAGGCAGAGAAGGAGCAAAAGCTTTAGAGAGGGATCCTGCCACTGCCACCTGTGGAATGGTTCTAATTCACAAATCTTCACCTACAATATGGTTTTTCTTTTGCCCTGTACTCAATGTTGTTTTATTTTTCCAAACCTTCACCACCTTTCCCAGACCCCTGCTGACAAGTTTAAAGTTCACTATTAAGTGATTTGAGTTCCTACTGGAATAACTTTAAAATTGATATTTAAAAGTTGAACACAATTCAGTTGCACTTTTGAACTTCATGTCCTGGAGTATCTAGACACAAAAGCCTAGACAGTTTGACAGTTTGTCAACCATTAACATTCTAACAGTTACATAAGAAGCACATCTAAATGACTGAAAAAGCTTACAGACTCTCACCCCCATCTCCTCACAAGAATAGTTCAGTAGCAATTTTTCAATTCTCAGAATCTGAGGTGAGCCAGCCACTTAAGCTGTACGTCAAGGCATCAATTCAGACTTTTCTGACTAATACCTTTAATTTTATTGCTGCTTTTTAATGGTTTTCATCACCTTTGGCTCATTCCTCAGCTTTGACTTTTCCCCTCTTTATTTTCTTCTGTGCCAGACAAAGAAACACAGAGACCTGTTCTCAGATTACCGCCAAAGGCCTGTCTCAAGTCACACGCATCAACTAATTACAGCCTCCAAGTGAGACATACAGCTAAAACTTTTAACGCTGCTTCCTTTGATCTGAGGCAGACACGGTTGCTTATTCAAATGCCACTCTCTCAAAACACAATCTAGATGTATTCTTCCCAAAATTCCCTCTCAAGTCTTCATTTGGGGCTTGGCCATTCCTCTGTGTGCCCTCCCCACACGTACGTTACTTTGCAGGCAAAGGCACAACTGCAGCATCCAGTGCAAGGCTGGGCTTTCAGTTGTGCCTCAAGGACTGCAGAGACTCAGGGATACGACTCTGACCCACCTCATCAGACAAGAAAACTCTTGAAATAGTTCAATAGTGAGCTTAATATGAACACCACACTAAGCAAATAGATAAGCTGTAGAAAAATAGTTATCATACCAGGGGCTAACACAGGCACTTGGAGCATTGCTGGACTGGGCAGAAGAGCTACTGAAGAGAACACAGAGCCTCTGATGGTTTATTGGACTCAGGCAGTCCACCTGATGGAGAGAAAAAATTATTCGTTGGTTGCAGACGCTTTTATCCATCACAACTCCTGGCAAAATACAAACCTTTTAGTTGTATTTAAGAGCAAATTTCTGCTTGTTTCTTTTTAACAGATTAAACTTTTACATTTGCCTACAGCTTTAGGTGGAGTTACACCTTATGTAAAGGTTAAGAACTGTTTTAGAACAGCACAACTAATATGTCTAAATAAGGCATATGCATGAATATTATGTCAAAAAAGTTAAGGAGGAATGAATTTAAAGAAGAGGAAAAAATACATGTGCACCTGTACACTCACACCTTTATTACTCCTTCAGGCTACAGAAAGCAGACACTGCAACTGTCTGTGAACAGATGCTGGAGTGGGACCGTCTCCCCTTCTACATCCCTCAGAACTGTAACATTTGCAAACGCTTCTCTTGAGTCACTGAATAAGTGTAACAGTATTGAGTAGTCTGATTCAGAGCAATGGTTCCTCTTACAACTCATATGGGCTGTAAAGCCATATGAATTTTCAGGTCACTTGAAGACCTAACTAAAAAGTGACTACTGATTATGAAGGCAAAGGCTTGAGGTCCAAAATGTCTGACTATGGCCAAAAAGCAGTTCTGTTTTCCCTGTTCATGAACTTCTTTTCCTGTATAGTTTCCAGTGCAAGAAAGTCCCAAGATCTTTTTTCCTCCAATATGTTTTTTTTTTAAATGGCACATGGTTTTTCTACCTTTAAATAGTTTTGATCACGAACACACTTGGCCTTGTTTTGAAATTTCTAAGGATTTCTTTTTTGCATATGCACCTGCACTTCTCCAGATTACCCAATATAAATAATCAAATACTTCAGTGTAGCTACAGCTTGTCTTACATTAGGCCTCCTCAAGACTCATATACAATATCTTCAGAAATCACCATTATAAACAGCAGGAAAGTCCAAGTTCAGAAACCAAAACACTTTCTCCTCCTCCAGGCAAACAATTTCAGGGACTAGTCACACAGCTGAACTGAACAGACAACACAGTAACACATGATTTTGATGGGACTTTCCAAGATGTCACCTTTTAAAGATTCCATTTCCAATTTTATCAATTAAAACAACAAATCACTAAGCCTTCTGCATTGCCAGGAAAAACTCGCACTAATGCATTCCTAAGAGCATAGCTTAAATCTTACCTTATTAGACCATGAAAATTCACTCTGTGCAAGTCCTTTCTCATCCTCTTCAGTTCTGCATCCAGGTTTTCCAGTAGGGACACCAGATATATCCTTACTTTGGGCAAACGGATCTGCATTTTTCTGCATTATTCTCCCTCCTCTGGCCCGGTAATCTGCAAGCATTCTGGCTAAGCTCTGACTATCACCTAGGTGCTCAGCTATTCTAGCATTAACCAGCTCATGAGAAGGTAAAATTTGGATAGCCTTGGCTTGGATACTCCCGTTCATCCCTTGCAGTCCTGAGAGATCCCGCAATAACTGCTTCTTCCTTCTGCCCTCCAACTCCTTGTACTCCTTATTGAGCAGAGGAGACCAATAAACTTGCTCAGGGAAGTATTCCCTGGCAGGACACCTCATGCCTTTTTCTGTCAAAAGAAATGGTTCACGGAACGTCATAACAGGAGAAATGCAGAGAATAACATCTTTCAACTCCTGCTTAAACGCTGCAGAGTAAGTCTTGAGACGATCCTCTGAAGAGGCTACTTCTTCTGTGACATATAAGCCAGTATCATCCTGGAGTGGGTCTCTGAACACTCTCATCTGACTTTTGGACTCCTGCAGGTCATCTGCCTGTGGCAGAGGCTCTAGCTGCTGACTATCCAGAGTAACCAAGTGCTGGTCCATGCCATGGAGGGGCAGCAGGGATGTTTCAGGTATTGCAGGAGGTACAGAGTTGAAGACAGGAAATGGTGACTCTATTCTGTGGTGCTCTTGCTGTTTTGAGCACACTGTTTCTTGCTGACTGCTCTCTTGGTCACCTCTCTCAAATAAACCTCTTTGTTCAACCGAATTGACCTCATCAGAGGACACCGACTCAGAGATGACAGGAAGCTTGTCAGAAGAGAGTTCAATGTCTCTGATTGCTGTGCTGAAGTCCTCTCCATTGAAGAGCTTCTGATGTTCGTTTTCATCTCCTGGCTCCTCAATAAGGGAGTGAAATGAGGCATTTTTGGTTAGAGTAGGGGGCATGGCAAACTCATCCATAAGGAAAGAGATTTCCAGCTGGGAATGGTAAGCCACACAGACCATGAAAATCAGAATCTCCTTCACACGGGCCAGCTCATACTCTCCAGCCCCACACAACTTGATAGTGCAACCCAGATGCTGGGGACATCCTTCAAAGAACATTAGAGTTTTTGTTTGATCTAGGAAAAACAAACAGAAGAGTAGAAATGATCACTACAATTAACCTGCTCTTAGACATCTCACACCAAAAAGCTTATAATGGAGACTAAACAGTAAATAATGCTGGTGGCACAATTCATTTGTAGAAATTCACACCATGATACTGAAATAATTTTTGCTAATAAAAGAAGCATTTGCTGTAAACTTTGCCTGTTTGGTATAACAGGTCAGCAAGGACTCCAAGTCAAAACCACACATAATGTGACAACCCAAAGCATGTATTCAAATGTCATTGTAGACTGAGGGGCAGGATGAGACAGCAAAGCAGAAGAACCATTACCTACCCAATAGCTTTTACTCAGCCTTAATAGTGAAGGCTTCACAAGCTTTTTAAGTGCAGTTT
>JAVCKT010004316.1:26988-54089 GCA_032273925.1 Rhynchotus rufescens
GGCAAAGCCTGCTTTTCCCACAAAAGAACCCTAATCAGTGTTAGTGCACACTACAGTAACCTACCAAGGACCACCTCTTGATCCTTCCTTTGCAGTTTCCCCACCGTCTAAACCAGCTTACAGAGGAAAGAAGAGCCCCAATTGCCCAGAGGTGCACAGTGAAGAGGCAAGAGGCAGGGGGTAAAAATTTCAGCACATCCATTCAAATTACCCTGGTGCAAAACTCTGTATGGTGAATATCATTAAGCAACTAAACCCTGAGCAACCTGAACAGATTCCTTCCTCCTTTAAACCATGAAGTCGAGCTAGAGAATGATCACACAAGCAACCCTGCAGTTCAGATCTAGTTAAGAAGAACAAGACATTCATTCTCTCCAGCAAACAAGCTAGGCCACATTGATCTTGACTCACCATTGGGCAACTGGAACACTTGCATGTAAAATTTATGACAAGTTCCCAGACGTGGTTTGGTCAGCAGTTGGTCCATGGACATCACTAAGTCTCCCTGGGTCATTCGACTTACCCGATCTAACACTTGCTGTGAAAATGAGAAAAGCAGTAAGAATCTAGAGGGCAAAGAGACTCTAAGCGCTACACTAGCATCATCAGCTTCCTCTAAAAAGTTTGTGTCATTTAAAATAAATATTTTTAAAGCATTAGAAAAGCAGTTCCAGGTTTTAATAGAAGAAAAACAAAGTTTTTATAGGAGGCTCACCGGCTTGACATTGATGACCAGAGTGATACCATGCTCTAGCAGCATATCCTGGGCAATGCGGGACACGGTCTTCTCAACAAGGACCAAGTTAGGCCTGACATCAACTATTCGCTGTACGTAATTCTTCAGGAACTCCCTTTCCTGCAAACAGAAACAAGGCATGGCAGCAATACTACGTACTTGTCTCTGAGAAGACTGAAATCCTTAACATTTTTCTCTCTCATTTTAATATAGACTGTTTTGATAAAGAAAATGAACACATCAATCCCAAAAGCACCGTGAGTTACCTCCTATGCACCTTTCTCCCCTTCTTCAGGTGCAACAATACTCAGTTTAACAGCAGTTTGTCAAGATCTTAGGACCAATTTTCTCATCAGTACAGCAGAGATAAAGCTTTTACTAAAAGCTAACCTGTTCAGCTGAACTAGTGCTTCTGTAGTATTTCCCATCCTATAGGGCTTTAATGGAGATACAAAAAATAGCTATAATCATGTTCTGAAGCAGACATTGAAATAATCACAGTGAACAATATTCAGAAAGAAGAACAGATACTTCTACTCTGTTCAGAAAAAGAATTATGTGCCGCCTTAAACCTTTACTGAAAAGGCCAACTCACTTGGAAGGGGTAATATTCCTAATGCTTGCTCCCCTGCAATCTTGTCAATTAAGTACCAAATGGAGGCAGCCTCAGATGTATTTTAAGGAAACAGTCAAATATAGTATCAGACTTGATGGCTCAAGGTCACACGGGCACCAAACACCCACACAACATGAATTCTGGCCTGGCCCTATCGACTGATCCTCTGAGGTGCACACAAGGCGTTAAGGAGAAAAGGTCCATCCATTTTCACACCCGCGCCACCTCCCTGCTCACAAGGGCAAGCACTTGTTCCAAGAGAACATTCTGCAGTTCATCACTTCACTAATTTGGGTGTTGTCCACTTTTTAAAGCCCAGTAAGAAATAGTGTGAGCACAGCCTAACTCTTACTTATATAGCTAAGGAAACTGCTAACTGCCACAATAGAAGTTGCTCTCTTTCCTGGGCACTACCACCAACTCAAGTGCACCTTGCACTATTGGAAGTACCAGTCACTGTTTTGTTTGAATCACTAAGCTATAGGCAATTAAATAAAATTGGAAAAATGATCTGACCTGAAGTACTATAGGATCTATGCAGGTAAACTTCGTTTCTTCTCGGTAAAGGTACTCAATTGAGCACTTCAATAGAAGAATTTTGGGATTTTTTATGCAGGAGTTCATCTGGGAAAGATAAAATAGTTAGAACAAAAGATAAATCTAGGAGGGAATTAAAAACAGTACAGGGCAAGGAAGGATAGACATTCCACAACACTCAAACCAGCAAAGTTTGAGCTACTGTCTTCACGTGTTCTTCCCCCTTAGCACATTAGGGCCAGCTCTGGAAATTTCTCTGCTTTACAGGACAACTACTGTCCCATAGGAGCACAACACTGAAGGTTCTCACAGTCACCACCCAGAACCTTGAAATCTTGATGCACCCCAGTGCCTCCCCATCCTGACCTCCTGCCAATGTTAAACGCTCATTTTACTATATTGTTATAAGCTTGGATTACAAGATTTATTTCTGGCTAATTCTTGGAATAATTATCATTGTCATTCAGGACAGTGAGAGTCAAAGGGTTGTTTACTTAACATGCATAGGGAAAGTATATGTGGGCACACACACACTTCCCTCATTAGAATCTCTAGGCAAAAAAAACCTTTGGATAGAAACACACAATATGCTCACATTTAAGGTCCATCCCAGTTCAAGGCCTCAGCAAGCTAAAGAAAACCACACAGCTCTAGAGAGGAACCTTCATAACCCAGAAAGCAAGTCACAGCACACTTGTGTCCTCAGCATGCACTAGAGCCAGCAGCTGATCATCACGCACGCGTTACCTTTTTGTGTGCAACGTTCTTAGTGCAAACAAATCCATTCACCACCATGGAGTCAAACTTCTTGCCACCAGGGATCTAAGAGAACAGTGCAAGTCAAACACTTTTAGGGTTGTTGCACATTTCCACAACTTCTAAATGCAGTACACAACAGACAAAACGCTTAATGCAGCAGATGTGCAAGACTTCAACTACACCTTCAATGAGCAGATGAGAGAGCAGATAGCGTCATGGTACACACACAGTTCTTTCCCATTACAGTCTGGCAGACTAAGGACAACACAAGACCAAACATTAAGGTTGCCAGATTTGCAGGCCCCTCCTGAAAGATACACATTCATTAGATTGGGTAGGTACTGTAAGATAAGGGAACCCTTATAAGGGATAAGTTCTACAGGCCAAAACGAACATAGACCTTTGCATGTGCCACTTCCAACAAGAAGTAAGAAAATATGGAAATTACCCCCTGCCTACTATTGAACACTAAACGGTTTGTCTACAAGAACATCAAACAAAATGGGTTTCTAAGTATCAGATTTCAAGGAATGTTTGTTATCGGTGTTATGAAAACACCTATGAAAGGCATCCAGCTATAAATTTCAGGAAGTTTCAGGAAGCTTCAGCAACAACTGATATTGTCTGAATAGATGCCACAAACTACCACCAGAAATGCAAGGATCATCATGGCTGAGAAAACAGAAGTCCTCTCCCGAGAGGAGTTTCTGCTGAGGAAGAGCCTGTGGTTTTCAGGCCCAAAAGCTCCTTGGAAGTTACTGTCACATTAGCTTCACAATAGAAACCTTGAAAGCCACAGCTCCAGCCTTGCAGTTCAACAGTGTCATCGCTGGACTATCTGGCAGGACTGGATGCAGCATCTGATAACAATTAACTTTCCTCTAAGGAAGTCCTCATGCTTTGCACAGGAGCTAAATCCTCCATAATGGGTAGCTACAGGACAAGAGATTGCTACAAAGTCCTGCAAGTTCCTGCTGTGGTGCTCAACACCTCTCCAGACTAAATACAGAAGGAGCACAAGTGAAGATCAGAATAAAGTCATTACGAAGCTGTTGCTCTTTGCTACCTTGTGCAGCCTGTAGCCTGAAAGACGATGCTCCTTGACATTAACCATTTTACATACAAGATGCAAAGTTCCTTTTTTCTCCCCAGAACTCCACCTCAACCGAAAGAAACATGCTCTCCAATTAAACCACTGAATATGCTGCAGGGGAGAGGAAGGAATCTTCTCTTCAAACAGAGGGTACTCCTCTTTCCCCACATCCGTCCTGAAACTTACTTTTTTGATGTGGACAAACTGGCGGATATCCATGTCATCATCTCTGTTTTTGACATCAGGCCGCACAGTCTGAACTACCTGGCAGACCACAGGTACAATGATGTCCCTCCAGGACAGCGACAGGGACTCATTGTACAGAAGCTGCTGAAGAAGTGCCATCATATGGTTGTGATTAGCAGAGCTATAAAAAACAGTAAGGGGATTAAGTTTGTAGTAGGGGAAATGCAAAGAAGTGATTAGCTGAAATCACCTTTCAGAAATTAATTTCTTAACATTTACAGTGCAGTAAACCAGCCGAAGAAACAGCTGTCTAGGATGTACTACAATCAACTTCTATCCTCCTCCTTAGAGGAAGAAGACAATAATAAAGGAAGAAATATAACAATCAAAAGATATTGTAAGAATTTCTTTCTTAACACATATTATATTGTGCCCCAAAGATCAAGTCCTACAAAGTCTGTGGAACAGCAGGGCTTCAGGAGTTGTTATTCAAAACATGCACATTTTTCTATTTTTTTTTCCTCCTTCCTTACAGGAGCCTTTCCATGGCTTGTTTCTCCCCATTCTCTTCCCTCAGCAGATCCAGATTGCTGTGGTGCCAGCCTAGAGGTGTGAAAAAGAGTTCTTTGGACTTCTCTTCCACTCTTCTGTTGAACAAGGACTCTGTAAAAGACAAAGCAAGCCTGTTCATAAGGGCACAGTTGAACACCTGGGTCTTTTGGAAAGGCTATTTCAAAAGAGAAGACTTTTCTAAGATATCAGTCAAAGCTTCCTGAAATGCCTCATTTGAGCTAGTTAGCTGCAAACAGTACCAAGTACAGTAACAGTAAGCATACAGGGGAGAAGTGAACTCATATTGCCAGGACATAGCAAATAGCTTGTTTTTCTCTTGCCTTAGCAAATTCAGTAATAGTTAGCTCCAAAAGAAAGTTCTCACAGTCTTGCTATAAATAAGCAGTAAATTCAAAATACCTTGTACAATCATAACATATGATGGCTTTTGTGTTTAGAAGACTGGTGAAAGGCTCTCATTTCACTCACAGAAAGCTACTGCTTTAAAGATAACTATATACAAATAGGATAGAAATTCAGTTCAAGTCACGGGACATGGACAATTATACTTTAAAAAATTTAACATATTTTTAAAAAAGCTATAATAGTAAAGCTTCTTGAAAGTAGGGAAAAGTATTCTGTTCTTAACAGCCACCATTTTTTCTTCTTCAATTCAATTTGAAAGCCAAGCTTGGAGTAAACTTAGACAGATCTTTAATACATACTGCAAGTACAATATTTTATTTCTCATCTGTCTGACCACTGCCCCACCAAAGACACTGATGATTCATTTTTCAGTCAAGCCACATGTTCTCAGTAAGTCTCTTTTACTCTCCAAAACAGTCTGAAGACTTCATACCACCATATCCCACTTGTCCAGTCAGAAACATTTACTGCTTTACTACAAGATTACAGGCCATTAATACTGGTCTATCAGACTTGACTACAGTAAAAATACTGTCCATCATGAATACAACCAACAAATACCAGAAAACATGAATACAACTAATAGCTGGTTTTCTTTGGTGCAAGTTTTTAAATTATTATTATTAAAAAAAGGCTTGGTAAAGCTCTTATTTAGCAGGTCTTCTGAAAATCTTTTGAAGAAATGCAAGGCCAAGGTAAGATGCCATTTCAAGACAGTCTTCTGTGCTTTGAAAGAGTTAAAACCCACAGCCACAAAGGCATTATGATATTCTAGAGAGCAGAGGTCTAGACACTTCCCTGTTTTCATGATGGGTGACTAGTCCAAGTCATTTATGCTCAATATGCATAACTTCTCATCAGCAAGCATGCAAGCCTTCATAGTTCAAGTTTAAAATAACTGATTGCATGATTTAACTGCAGAATCCTCATAATACTGCAATCCTTATCACATAGAAGTCTTTAGAAGTAGCAATATATTTCTTCCAGGTGCTCCTTACCAGATATTAGCTAAGAGATTAATAGAAAAAATCATTGTGTTTTTTCCCCCTCCACCTTTCTTTCCCTTCTGCAAAATCACAATTATAAATCAAGCATCAATTTAGACAATTTCACTAAAGAGCTCTCTGGATGCAGCTACTGAGTGTCCCCCTGCTTATTCCCTCCTGTTATTAGCCTATTTAAAAATAAAAACACACAAAATCATAGCATCAAATGAGGAAACTTTCCACAAGTACCAGCCATGACACTAGCAAGCACATGATTTAAATTCCAAAGTGAGACCAGTGGCCCTTCATTTCAGTAGTAGTAGTGGTGGTGGTGGTGACAGAAAGATCTATGAGATTAATTTTTGAGCTGCTCAGAAGTGCAATCAGCCATATCAGATATTTGTTTCCTTGTACAGAAATAAGGGTATAGATTTGTGGGTGGGCAACTTACGAACAAAAATAGTAAGTCTTGCCACATTTTTACTTATTTAATAGAGAATTTTCTTGAGTGCTTTTAAATCAAGAAATCCAAGAAGCCACTAGACACAGCTTGAAAGGCTCAGAGGTTTATATACAAGTTTCTACACAAACAGCTTTTGGTTTACAATCAAGTAAACCTCTTCAGAGGGCCAATTCTGTATTAAAGGAGCATTAACGAGTTTTGATCATTATATTAAACCACGTAACAGCAACATTTGAAAGTTCCCCTTACCTTTAATAAAAGCGTCACTAATAGAGAACATCTGCTGCCCTCCGTTGTCAGGATTTAAGTACTCTGAAAGAAAAGAGAAGGAGGTGGTAGGTGGAGACAGGAAAAAAGTGACAGGTTACGCTGGCTTAGACATATAATTATGATGGACACGCCCACACCATAAGCAGCAGCATTACTCATCTAAATGTTTAGTCATTAACTTAGCAACAGCTTGGCGAGTGGTCAGGACACGAATATCTGATCGTTCTTGTTCTATCTGAGAAGTTTTAGAAGGACAACAGAATTATCCTCACTACTGTCAAGGAACTAAACTAACAAAAATTAGACACAAGCACAGGGTGAACTAGCACTGAATCTGCTTCTCCAATTAACACACACTTTATTTTTCTAGACCCGAATACAAATGTGTAAATCTGTGAGCAGGTGCCATGTCAACATCCAGATAGGCAACAACCTCTTCATTCTGACCCCAAAATGCAGCTTCAGAAGCCATTTTGCTGCCACATAACACCAGAAAAACTTAGGTGAACTCTCAGACCCATTTAGGGATTTAGGAAACTAAACCAGGATTTAGCTTACATAGTGATGGCAAGAAAGGTAGCCTGTCTTTCAAGAAAGCTACAAAAAACATAAACCACATGAAGTGTTTGGAGGAATCCAGGCTGACAGAGGTGGGCTCCCAGCAACAGAAGGAGCCAGGAGCTACGTACCAGTGTATGTAAGGGAAACAGGGTGAAGTTATGGATGTTAACTCATCTCCTGCATTTGTTTAGCTTACTAGATCACTGCAAAAACACCACAGTGATCTTTCAAGCAGGTTAGGGGGCTACAGGGAGCTTTTCCCTCTAGAGGTCATTAGTCTTTATATCTTTAGCTGGTTAACTAGCTTCCACAAAAAATGGTTGTACAATGGAAAAACCAAAACAGTAGTCCAGCTTCATGACATATGAGAATCCAGAGTCCCGAACACATCTTTTATCACCTCTCTTGATAAAGGACCAGCCCTACTGGCACAAACAGAAAGCAAAGCCAGGCAGCTTTCAGACACCAGAAAGCAACAAGAAGGTGACAAGCACAGGCAATCACAAGTCTCTGAACAGCAGCACACAAGAGATCCCTTATACACCATTATTTTTCAAGTCTGAGCTTGTCCACAATTAGTCAGTTTGAAATCAGATTCTCAACAGATGCTCTGGGTACCACAAGTGGAGACAGAAAAAGAAGCTGCAATCTCTTTGCAGCCCAATGGTCAAGACATGGGTCATAATTAGTGCAAACGTAATCTTGGTCTTGCTCTGGATAAAGAAGTAGAGGACCACTTCAAACTAAGATAACTTTTCTTTAATATAGCTTCATGTAATCTTTGCTTAGTTGTGTCCCAATGGAAATTCCTGGCATGGTAAGAAATCTGCCCTTCCTCCTAGAGTAGACAAGTAACACACCCATAAGGTCCAAGTTTGACTGTCCATTCCACCATCAACGAAAGCAGCTAAATTGCACTTTTTATCTCATACCATCACTACATGTATTACACTATGCAAAGTATTAGGGGGAAAAAAGAAAAAAGACATTCTTGTAGCATATTTTGTATCCTTGTCTAATAGGAGTTAGATTTTGTACCCGTTATCTCACATGTCCCCCAAACAACTCAAACAAAACAGGATACCCTCACACCACAGAATATGCAATATGCTGGAAATCAGTAGATAGTTTTTAAACAGCTTTTGGCTTGTTTTGACCAAGCCCTAAAACAGTCAGGCCACAAACCACAGATTTCCCTGTAGCTACAGAAGTTAAGCACGAGTGCACACACAGCTTGCCTTCTACAGCACCATGCACAGACACCAGCTCAAGCCTGAAGAGAGACACGAGCAGGCGGCTCCCAGCAGTCACGCGGGATGCCCTGGCAGGCCGCAGTACCAAGGAACTCTGCTGTGCTATTCTGAGCTCCTCTGCTCTTTTCCTGGCACAGCGAGCAGACATCAAAGCCTAACTACCCAAAATAACCTGCAGCCAGATCAAGGATACTTGGTTGCAAGGACACTTAGAAAATACAGCTTTCTGTACTGATGCGGCATCTCTTGAAAAACAGCAAATAAAAGTCACTTCTAAAACAAACTGATCGAGCCACTTGAATATTCACCTCTTCCCCAGGATTAAGTGCTATAAGTAACCTTGCCTGGTGTCCCATTTTGATTCACACTATAAGCAAAGTACCATTGCCCTTAATTGATACTTTAAGCATGGTGCTATACACATTTATAAAAACAACTTACAATCCAACTAACTTAGGGTTACTATAACTCCATGAAAACCCCCAAACATTACTCAGCCCTGAACATCAAGAAGCTCTGCCACTAGGCTGAGACCATCAACAAATCCCTCTGTACTAAACCACATCACAGGCTATTCCTTCTAAGCAGCTGACCTTGGTGACTAGTGGAAATTGCACAGCCCTTAATCATTTCAAGAAAGGCCCTAACACCACTTACAGATTGCTGAGCTGACCTGCACTTCTAGCTCTGTTGCTTAGTCCTCTTGGCCCTTCCGCAACGATTGTGATTAACAGCTGTGCAGAAACTGAGTTACTGCCCTGAAAAGGTGGGCGTCATCTTCAGTTTTGCTTCCTTATTTCAAGGCAAATGAAGTCACCGTAAATCGGTTTCAAAGCTGACAATTCTGAAGAAACCAAGCCCAGCTAAAAAGTCCATAATAAACACAAGGAAACTGCACACCCCTAATGTGCACAGAATCAAAGTCACTGAATAACTTAAGCTCTGTGATCTTAACTATAACCTTAGCTATAGTTAAGTTAAACTCTCTCAACTATATACGTTAAACTCTCTCAACTATATACCATTTTAGAGGGATCCAGAAAATATCTTTTTTGTAGAACACAGTCAAGACATAGTGAAAGCCTATGTCTGAACTCAGATTTTTGGAAGCAAAGTCAAGTCATCCATTGCTCCATGTACTGTAGTGCACCTCTATGATTTTCTGCCACAGTTTTTGAAAGCCTTGAACAAGAAACCTGCAGACAACTAATAAACGTCAGGCTCACCATTTCAAATCAATGTTTCGTTCTACTGAAGATATTGGCTTTAATTTGAACTGTTTGTTCCCCGTTTAGTGCATTTCTCTAGAGATTCTTGTGCCAGGAAAACAAACAAACAAAAAAATACACTGCAAGTCCTATGTATTTGCAGACAAGAAAAATCTGCAGATTTTTCTGCAAATGGCAGAATATTTACTAGTCCACAATGTGACTTAATGACTCACATCACACCGTTCCAGTCATACTACTGATATATTTACCTAAAGGCAAAGCCACTCTCTGAAAAGAATATCTCACAGTTTTCCAGTACTAATTGCTCCTAATTTGGCTCACAGATCACATGTTTCAGGGACAAACAACAAGCACCACTTCCCAGAAATTCACTGAAGACTGCCGAGTGCTGCCAGTTTACAGGGATCAAAACTCAAGTAAAACCTTCAGCCCCCCCACCACTTACCTTTTCTGCTCGTCTTCCCTGAACTCTCAACCATCAAAATCTTTCTTATAAGAGCTTCAGTTCTAGCTATAAAGCGCTTTGATTTGGTTAAAATTTTCCCAGAGAGGCAGGCTCTCTTATATTTCCCCTTCATCATGTAATGTTTTTTGTATAAGTAAATAAAGACTGAGATATGTCTGCAAACAGAATCATCACTCTACAGAGTCTTAGCACTAGCCACAGCCAACCTGCCCACAGTCTGCTATATGGACAGCACACCCTGATAGCAAACCCTGCTACAGCTGTAAATTTGCAGGCTACTGCAGCACACCTGGGCCTTATTCCAGGTTATTTCCAGGTTAACTTCTACATCTCTCCTCTCTAATAGGAAATATATCCCTTGATATAATTCCCTGCAGATGTGTTAGTTTTTCATTTGATTACAAGTGAGGTGCAAATTGACATAGGAATCACTAATGAATTGGTCTCAGCAGTTCTGGCAGCTCCTCTCCCTTTTCACTCATCTGTTCTCATTCCACATTACAAACCTACTCTTGCTCTTCCCTCCTGGAAAGATAAGCACACATATCTTCTTGTCCTTCTAGATTTTTTAAAATGGAAAAAGGTCACTACAAAAGACACAGATAAATGCTCCTTCTAACTCATCTCACTCAGCTTCTCATGTCTAAGGCACCCTGCTCATCAGCTGTGAACAATTCTCATCCCTTATACTTTTTTTCCCCCAAACTTTACTCACAGCTTTCACAGCTCCCAAGAATGCAATCTGTGCTAAAGTATAAGAACAGTCTAGGATATTGACTTAACCAACAGAAGAGATCTGTCTGGCTTCACAAAAAAAATATACACTCATTAGAGGAAATTCTAATTAATTAAGAGTGGATCATCCTTTACAGCTGCAAATACTGAGGTGGAAGGGGAGGAGGAAAGGGGGATAGAAAAAAAGACCACAGTAAGGCTAAGAAACTCCTTAGAAGCAGAAATCTACAGATAAAAATCTACAGAGCTGCTGCAACTTCAGGTAAGGGAACAGAGCAAAGACCATCAATAGCTACAAACACATAAGCAACTACAAGTCACTAGACCCAAGCCAGTGGCAAGCTCTGGTTTCAGTCAGCCTTTGTGCTATTTACAGAACAGAACTGTCAATAGTGGGAGGACATTATCTTTTCAAAGGGATTTTGCTTCTACTTAGAACCTTTCAATACGGCATCCCTTTAGGAAAAAAAGCCATCTAAAGAGGTCTTCAATACTGACTATTTGATTTCTTCCTAATTCTCTTTTAAATGGAGGGGCTCTTTTGAATAAAAAAATAAGTTATACAGAAGGATCAACTTAACCCTTATTGCTCATTAGTAAGATAATGCTTTTGTCAAATATAAGCCTGTTACAGTAGGGTCAGTGATCAGCTCAGAGCTCAAGTTCATTTTGTTTGTTTTTCTGTGTAGTGTTCCAGCTTACACTCAAACTGGAGGGACGAGTACCTTAGACTGGCTGATGCATGGACTACTTTTTCCACTCCAGGGAGCCAGAAACTATACGTGTGCATCCGCCCCATTTATGCACGGTTAGCAGGACACCCCGCCTCAAAGAGAAAGCTATAGGGCAAGTTACTCACTCTGCAGAGAAGGGGGTTTCAACTGAGCCTCCTCAGAGGTGAGCATGTCAGAAGTGCAGATGAGTGCAACTAGACACTGTATTTCCCCCTCTAACAGGCTACAGAAGTAGCATCCAAATAAGCTGGTGTCATTAGGGCCCGGCTCTCCATCATGTGCAGCTCCAGCTGGTGACTACCTCGTACCTTTTTGGTCGGCAGGGTGAGGGGGCACATGTGGGTACTTGGAGTGCTTCTTGATATGGAAGTTGACGTTGTCCAGCTCCACGTTCAGGCTGATGGAGGCGGCTGAATCACTGTCCATTGTGGACTGGAAGCTGCTGACTGAAGTGCGCTTGCTAGGGCTGGCGGAGTCTTTTAGTGGTGGGTAAGGGGGAAGATACAGGGAGGAGAGGAGTTCAAAGGGATATCGTGAGAGTGCCAGAGAGGAGAAAAATTGTCTTTAACACATGAAGCCCAATGTGCAATACTACAGGAATACAGCTCATCAGGAGTACAGCTAATCTTGATATGTGCATACTGACATATCGGATAGACACTCTTTAGTGCTTTGTTATGGGCCCAAGTCAGGCAGGAGTCTGCCTGAGAAAGAGAAGCAGATAATTTACATGCTTCTCCAGCAGGATGAAGTTTTATCAGCTCCACTAGTTACAGAATACCATAGTTACCATGAGGAACAGGAAGACTAAGTAAATTATAGTTGCTTTGATACTTAAAGCCCCATGCACACACACGCACAAACGCCAGCGAAGCAAGACACGGTTATACTACTATGTCCCACAGGGTTGAAGATAGCATGAAGAAGGCAGAATAAAAACAAGACTCAGCTAAAACTCACTGGCCAAATTATCTTCTCCTTCATCAGCAATCTGCTCTGTGTCACTGTCATCAAACTTGATGTCTTTGAACCAGGATGGCTCAGAGTGCCCTTCTACAGAGTTCACAGAGTCGCTGTCCGGAGAGGGGGTTTCTGAGAACTCCGTGCTCTGTTACACAAGGAAGAGAAAAAGTGTTGAAATTCAGCTCTGTTGAGTATCATGTTGCCTGCTACACATACAGATCATACACATACAGATCATCCATTTCAGTGGGCTGAGCAAGGTTAGTCACAGTCGCCCCCCATCAGCATGAAAAAGGAACTCTTTGGAACAGGAAACAAGTATTACTTTACACTTGCCACACTGCTTAGTCTCCGCCTCCTCCACAAGTGACACTAACAGACAACTTCTTTCTGCTGCACATTTTCTATGACCTCCCCTAGCTAAACAGTTCAGAATGCTCATCACCCCCAAACCAAAAGGAATGACACACATTTTTGTGCATGCACAGCTCCTGGTGGAGGCTTACTCCAAGTCACAGGAGCAATTCTATGACTGATCAAACACAGCAACTTTAACTTCGACTTTAAGCTTTGAATAATACAATCCACGCACAAACAGTTGCAGCACAGACTACACAAGCATTTGCTAGCTCGGGGCAAGGTTTTACTAGCCAAATGAGACAGTGTGGTTAGCTAGCTGAGATGCCAGAGGGAGCCTAGGGCAATATCAATAGAAGACCACATGAATTTGCTCAAGAGACAAAAGGCATGAGGAAGGCTGTAACAGCAGCAAGCTTTCTGACTGACATGAGAAGCTGCAGAACATTCAAGACTCAAACTGCCATGTGGGGCACTGGACTAGATCAGAAGAAAAAAGCAGCACAGTATTTGCTGAGGATTAAAAAGACTCAGGCAAACTCCCAAGCCCTGCAAAAATAATAACTTTCCTATTCCCTCTCTCAAATCAGGTTCAGACTTTTACCTGTAACGGTCGGTACAGAGCATATTCATCTCTGAAGAGCTGATCATGATGACTGACGCAATCCAACCAGCGTCCATCAACCAACGCTTGCCCTATGGCAATGGCTTGGGCCCTGCAGATGTAAGAGAAGTTTTTATAAGCCTTAATACAGATGGTTTACATTACAGACATGCTGCAAAAGGAGCAAGTCATTTGCTAGGCATGATTCTATTCAACTCCATTCTCTATTTGACCAGATACTATTTAAAATATTTGAAAGGCAGAAGAGCTTGCTGGTTTAAGCACAGAGCTAGACCAAGAGTGCCAGAATTTTAAATTCAAGGGAGACATCCAGAAGATAATTAAAACCTATCACCTTCCCCCTCCAAAGTCCTTAACTTGCACTATAAATGGTAAGTATCCCCGCTAAGTGAAGATCCTGGCTCTGCCATCTCAGATTAAAGTGGATTTCTCCCAGTTTAGTTACAAGAGAATGCTCTCTGCTGCCAAAACTCACCCCATGGAGCTGGGAGAACACATTTCCTTTATGATTTGTATGTTGTGCTCTGTTATCCAGGAGCAGAGGCTTTTGCTAAATCCTATCTAAAAGGCACACAGCTTAGACTTATGTGACTCTATCACAGTTTTCTTTTTACCAAAATGAAGCACAGTGCTCCTAACAATTTTTTTTGGCCAGTCTTCATAATGTGCTGTCTCTGTCTACTTGAGTCATACTTACCCTAAACATAGGCTTGGAAACACAGCTAAGTATGGAGAAGATGCCTTCCATACTAACTCCTTAACCATCCAGCTTCCCCCCAACCCCCTGTACTTTTATGTGGTTGTTTCCAACCACTCAGTTAGAACCGTACCACATTTCTTGGGCAGATATGAGGAGATTCGAGTTTTTTTCTTTTCCATTTCCCTGCAGAGGGGTCTACCTTCACAGTCTAAGATATCCTATATTATTGAAAATGCTTGGCCTCTACCAGAGCTGGAAGGCTCCTGCCTTCCTAGTGCATGAGGGTTACCTTGTAGCTATGTGCCCATTTCTGATGAGCCAGTTGACCAGCTCTTTCCCCACGATGCAATTGGGATGTGTCCGCAGCCAGTAGCGATGGTCCTGAAACTCCATCCCGCTGTTGTGGTGGCAGATTTTCTTCCACAGATCTTTCAGCTGGACTGAGTCCTGGACAAGGAGATAAAGCAAGTTATTGACTAGTACAGTCTCAGCACTAGTTTTAAAGGCATCAATCTGGGCCCCCAGATCAGCTTCTAGATCACAAGCTCTTCACACACACAATCTAAGTAACTATGCACAACCTATAGAAAGCCACAAATAGAAACGGGAGACAAACATATATGAAGTCAGCTCCTTGCACCCTTTTGTTTCATACTTCCTTTCATCCTTCCCTTCCTTTGCTCAGAAGTGAGCAAAGAAGAAAAAAGCTGATTATACTGATGATCGAGGCGTTTGGTTTTAATGCAGTGAGCATCTGTACTGCCTACACGATACACTGCTGTCCTTAGTGTCTGAGTCTCAAACTTCACTGGTGTGTTTAAACAAAGACCAGTGCAAGTTCACCCTTTAGAAGAGAGATTTGCTACATGTGCTGGCTTGGCACTACACAACCAGGACAGGTACAGAAAATGCCAAACCACCAGGAGATTGGATGCAAGTGGTATGTCCACAGTTCAGCTGTCCTGTATTAACTCATATGATGAGCTCAGGAAACTGAGCAAACTGGAAGAACACAAACTCTTTCAACTCAAGGATTTTGACCTCTAATTCATAGAAATATGTGTTTACACCATATATATCCATCCTCCTCTGTCCTCTATTTTATGAGCAAAGTTCATTAGTCTTCCAAATGGAGCATGTTAACTTTTAAATTAACTCCTGTCATGGAATCAGCTCCTTAGGACAAATAGTGGGAATTCACAGCAAATTCTACATTAATTGGCACTACATCTTCTGCTTTGCCTAAGTAGAAACCATGTTACCAGTCCCCTTCTCACCCAAGCAATGAAGCAAACTGCAAAATTAAAAGCATGAATCTGAAGCAAACTTGGCTGGATCATATTGTTCAAATTGTATTTCTAGCATTTTAGATATAGAGGTTTTTTGTTGTTATTTAGAGAGCACCTAGCGAAGTAGTGGTGCTGTTAAACAGCTACTAGAGTGTTTCTACACCATCAGATTTCAAGCAATCTGATGACAGCAGGCAAACATCTCCCAGCACAAATTAGCCTTCCTGGTACTAAATGGCATAGAGAGCAATCTGGAATCTTTAGCTGCATGAAAAACCCTCCCTTCCTTTCTCTTCCTCCTTTTCACCTATTTGTAAGAACAACATCCTATCCCACTTCCAATAACAAAACAATAAAACCTAAAATACAAAAACCTCTTTTCTCCTTAACATTTTGCCTATAACACTTCCATCTGTGGGGAGGGGATAACAGGATTACTCAGAACATTTTGATTACTCGGAACCCATTGATTTTTCTTTGAACAAGTACGTCACTACAAACTTCTACAAAGCAGGCACATTTATTCTGCAAACAAGGGAGGGGGGATCAAGTTGTTTTTTGGCCCAGTAACCTCTAACAGCTTTAACTCATTCATCAGGCTGTAACACTATAAAGCAGCTGCGTAATTCAGATTATGCAGCTTAGAAAAGGAAAGATTTAGACTTGATGAAATAGAGAATCAAGTCATTGGCTAAGAACAATTGCACCTATGACAAGTTTAACCCACAAGGAGCCACCACACATCCACTTTGTGCACTATAACATGCTTCCCAAAATTACAACTTATGCAAATAGATGATAAGTTTCAGGAAGATAGGAGAAGACCTAAAAGTAGCACCAATATCTTCCAGTTCCGCAACAGCAGGGAAGAGGAACATGTAAGAGTGGGCAGATGAGAGCTTTTAAAGGCAGCAAGATACACCTGCTGCATGACACAAGCATGCCAAATTTGTAGTGCCTTAAGAGAGAAAATTAAAAAAGAAGCCTGCATAGTACCAGAAGGATTTTTCGCTCATCCTCGCTGGTCTCAGCCTTCGTATGCGTGCGACTGGCCTGGGGGCTGACAGATGTCTCGTAGGCAGGTACCATCGGTGAGCCTGACCGATCCAGCGACAGGTTAGTGATGCTGGCTGATCTGGAGTGCCAGAGAGAAGGATTGAAGGGTAAGAAGGGTGAGCATTCATTGCAGGGTGCTTCACCACAGCAGGCTGTGCCCCTGCAGCACGCTACACAGCACTGTAAGCCCATGACACTTAGCACTCAGAGGAACACACCAATTGCTTCATGTCGCTTTTCTTCTCCCGTCAAAGCAGAAGATAGGATCCTAGAAAGCAAATGTGTTACTCTGGAACATTTAAGTTAAATGAAACCATTTGGTAAAGCTCTGTAGAAAGGAGTTAGAAATAAATTGAGGTACAGCAATTCATATATGATAGTGGGGGAAGATGCTGGGTAATCCAAAGCTCCCACAGTTCAGAGGCAAGAAAGATGCCATCAAAGGCAATTAACACCAGGATCTCTGTGAGACTCCTCCTCTCAATGTTCCCTGAAAACCACCTATCTTCAGCTCTGAAATACCTAGCTGAGAGTTCACAGCATAAAGAAGTCTGAGCACAGGTCCCCCACAGCAGGTAAGCTGTCTGCAGGGGCAGAAGGCCAGCCCAGTAGGTGCCCACCTTGCCCTACAAGAGGCAGCGTCCCGCTGTGCTCAGCCCAGCTGCGAGGAGACACGGGCTGTGCACTCCAGTACAAACACACCATCACTGGGCAACAACCGCTGCAAAGTTACAAACAGCTTCCACAAACCCATCTGCTCCAATATTCCTCAGCTAGATTAAGCCTCAGAAAAAAAAACAACAACAAAAAAGTGTTTTTTTTTCCCCAGTATTGGGTTGATAAAAGGTTCCGCTTAATTTTAGTCCTTTACACAGAATGAAAGGCAACTATGTTGACACTACATCCATATACACTTCAATGTGATTAGCAAAAACTTTGTCATAAGCAGGCATTGCGGGCAGCAAGAACTCTGCCGGTGTTAACACTACTCTTTAGACAGTCTTAAAGAAAATTAGAACTGATAGATCAGTCTGGCAGTGTTTGCAGTTTAATAGAAGCATTCTTGTGTAGAAGCTCAGACCAACATTAGAGCCCATCAGTAAAAGTATGTCAGAGTTGTTTCACAAGAGCTACATTAACTGTGCCACCTAGCTGTAAGCAGCTTCATGTCAGCTTTTTACTTAATGGAAGAGGGCATTAAGCAAGAGCTGCAACAGTGAGGCCTTGCTCCATATCTGTGCTCTTATCACTACTAGTTACTCATAGATTTTTTTGTCTATAAAAAAAAATATCCAGAGGGGAGACTGCAACAAAATCCTCTCATCTTGCAGAACGGCAGAACTGCATCCTTCTGCTTGCAGCGTTCGGCTGTCCTGCTGGGTTCCCACCCCTCCATAAATCATCAGTCTGAGAGATAACAATTTTTATATCCCTAACCCACAGAAAAAGCAAATAGTAAATAATTTGAAATATTCAATCTAGATTCACCTAGCAAATATCTTTTAGTAGATTTCCTCCAGAAAGAATCATCAAGCTTGTCTTGATGGGCTTAGAGAGGATGCAAGGGCCAGTACTGCTTAATGCTGATATCTCATTCTGTGACAGCAGCTCTCAAAAGCTGCAGACGGTCTTCAAAAAGTCAATAGCTTTGTTGCCACATCCTCAGGATTTGGCAGAGTTGCTTATATGTCTTCATTACTTTTTGAATGTACATCTGGATGCTAAGGTTAGGTCATGAACAGCCAGGGCAAGTTAAACGTTAACCTCAACAAGCTATTTGGGCCTGCCAGAACCAGCACAGAACCCTCCTGCTGTAGCATGGGTCAGCCAACAGCAAAGGCCTTCTAAGATAGGCAACATCAACCCAAGCAGGAAGCAGAAGAGCATCCTCAAGGTCTCAGATGTCTCTTGACGTCACTGCAGTTTATTTAGCATTGAACTTTTAACTCTGGACTCCTTGCTGTGTTTGCCCAACACTGATTTTTGGTACTAGTTTACTCATCAATATTTTCACTCTCCCCAGTGGGCTCTTTGCCTCCTGTTGCACAGTGTGCACCTCCTCCTCACTGTCCCCATCACACAGAACACGAAGCCTTGAAGCAGCCTTGAACACTCCCCTGAAAGGCAAGCCCAGCGCTCTTCTCAGCTCACTCACTGGGTCTTAGTCCTGCCAGATCCCTCCAAGTTGCTAAATATTCTGCCTTTGTGCAACAGCAGCGTGAAATCACTGGATATCTCCTTGTACCATCAACAAACACTGGAACTTCACTGATATTTGCTCTGCTCCTCATACCTTTGCCTCATCTTTATTTCCCTGACCACAAGTATTTAGCCAGAACTGTAGCAGAAGCACTGTAAAGTGAAAATTATTTGTTCTTCAATCCGAGATCATTTAATGGGATCAAGCCTAGGCAATCACAAGTTACACTGAAGCTCTCATGCATACTTCAAAGTTGATTTCTGCACCCCTCCATAAGACTTATGATGAGAGTTGAGCTTAAGTAAGTCTGGTAACTTAAACAGGATAATATCTAATGGCAGAACAGTGGGGAACAAATAAAGGAAGAAAAGAAAAATAAAAAATAAACCTACTGGCAACAACTTCTCTGGAAGGAAGTAGCTCATGCAGCACTGCTGCAACCTCCAAAATTCAGGACAAATATTGAGTAGGAAGTCTAAAAAAATACATGTTTTTTTCATGTACTCAGATGATTTAAACTACAGATTTCAGCTACTGATTTCAACTACAAGACATCACAAACTTTCAGATACTGCTCTGGTTAATCCTATAGGATACTGCTCCTTCACATCCTTCTCAGTCTTTCGTTCTTGTAAGCTGTGCTACTTATCGTTCCCATTTCTTTGGATTCTCAAGTTTCTCAGTTCTCTCCCTTTCTCAGACACTTTCGCTTTCTATTCTCTTCATAGCTCAATTCTCACACTTGTGTTTTTACTTGCTAGTTTTATTAAGACAAATATCTGGAATCAGATTAACCAAGTATCACTACTGCCTTTTCAACCTGTCTTCACCACTACTGCTACCTGAACCACTTGGCAGCAAATTATAGGTGCCTCATCAGAAGTAATTTTATTAGTGTGAAATTTATACACAGATAAACTTTCATTACATACGAGCTCAAGGAGCTTGTATTTCAGACAAAAGACAGCATGCTCAGTAAAAACAAGACATGAAATATAGGCTTCACAGGGAAAAATATGCTAGAAGAACATCCAGAATGGGAATTATACAGATGTGATTATTTTACCTGTTCCTAGCTGGAGACTTCCCAGCATCTTCCTGGACAGGTCCAAGCCGTGTTGACAAGGTCGAAGTTGAAGAGTCTGGGTGAATCAAACTGCAAGGAAAATCGCCTGTTACAGATATTTCACAGTTGCCACATATAGCAGCATCCAAACAACAAGTGGAGTTAATAGCAATTTCTTTGACAATGCTGCCTCTCCAGCCTTGTTGTGTTATTCCGCCTTTCCTCCCTGTTCCTCCAGATTCTTTTCTCACATATCCCTTCCTTACTTGATGCTATTCTATGCTTTGGAGGAAGAAGTATTCCTCCTCCTTCCACAACAAATCATCTGTGCAATACAAATGCAGCTATCTATAGCTATTGCAAAATAAGATTTTGCCAAGACAGCCCAACAAGCTTTTGGAATTGCTTAAGTTTATCGCCACCTCCACCTTTGTCCTCCTTTCCCTTCCAGCCTAGCAGGAAGGGGAGCAGATGTGTGTCCACCTATAATACAGTTTTAGCTGTAGGAATGTGTATCAGGTGTAAGTCACCCCTCATTATGCTCCAAGGAAGACAACCGCACTAATTACGTTCTGGAATGTAGAAATATTAGCCAAAAAAATGCTCTTCATTAGAAGATACACTCAGTATCACTTTGCCTGAGAAGCTGTATTTGCCCTGGCTACATCACTCCCTTCACTTTTAAAGGGCATGGCCCTCCAAGTCTATTAAAGCAGGAGGCCGCCCCTCGATGCTCCAAATATTCAAAGAAAAAAAAAAAGTGGAACAGGGAAATACGGCATCCCTGTCCCAGGCAGGTTTTTCACTGCTTTTATGCAGCGTGTGACAGGAGGAGAGGCAAGAGCCTTGTCTCAAACACATGATTTTGGGAAGCAATTCAGCTCAAGTTTTACACAGCATTCTTTCAAAGCAAGCTGTTTCTCACACAGAAAGCACATATAAAAACGTTGCTTTCATAACAAAGCTGCGAGTTCCCATTTTCTGCTATGGAATAATTCCAGTTGTGTGTCTTAAGTTTACATCTCTGAAGGCCAAACAGCAACTTATCACATCCAGCACTAAGCACTAGCTCATTGCAACATTTTGCTCTCTAACAGCCAGGCGCTGACAGGACATTTAATCCCCTTAAAGTAACAACAAGCTACCTAATCTTAGTCTCTCTCCTTCACTTACAGAAAACACATAAGCAGCCCATGTAGTCAATGCATTTCCAAATAATTTATTTTTTTAATTTATTTTATTATAGCAAGAGTTATCAGCATTTCAAAAACAGGTAGTACGTTTCTCCAGTGCTATGCAGCTGCTCAAAATAGAGAAACAAGTACTTTCTGTACACGCTCATGCCAAACAGCTGTTGTATTTCTATACTAAAGCTATTAATAATAGATCAGAAGGCAGAACTAATGCTATCTTCTATTATTTTGTATATCTCAAGAAAAACATTCTACGTACACACTCATCCCCTAATTCAAAATCTGATAGTATTTATCCCAAGTATTTCAATATATCTCTTCAGATAGTCAAGGCACTGCAGTAGATGCAGTTTCCTTTATTTAGATATAAAGCTAATTATTTCATTATTTCCATGTAGTAGCACCATATTCTCAAGAGGAAAGGGCAAAGCAGAAATCAGAGCATTTAAGCATTTGCTGAACACAGCCTTTGAAGGTTTTCATTTCATACTATGAGAAACACCAGAGAGCAGATTTGTTGCAAAAGGCACCCAAATCTCTGACACCGTCCTTCACACCCCCCCCCCACTAGTTTTACACTACCTGTACTTCTGTTTAGACAAAACAGCTACCTGTATAGACAAAAAAAGGACCAAAGAACACATCTGATTCCTCTACATTGTTTCCTGTGCTTCGTGTTAAGCCAAGGCCCTCAGGATCTAACTCATACACTGCTCGAGCAGAAGTACAGTGGTCTTTTCTTAAGCTTTCCAAAAAAAAATAAAAATAAAAAAAAAAAAATAAAAAAAACCCTGCCTCCTCCTTTAAATAACAATAGAACCTATTTTGAAAGGAGATCAAAAATCCTTATAGATGTACCTTCAAACCCAGTTAAGCAGAAGGTGGTGGCTTCCACTATTTCTCTTTTTCTCTTATTTGCCTAGAGAGCATCTCTCTCTTTTTTTTTTTTTTTTCCTCATAACCCAAAACCCACCAGGTAAAGTCACCCTGACTTGTCTTGCGATTCATTGGTGGTTATAAGGCTTACTTCTTATTTTTAACTCCGAAGCTAGAAGCCCGCTCTGTCATCAGTATAGATCCAGTGATCCAATTTAAAGTTAAAGAATAAACCGCAATTCTTCAAAGCTCCACTAGAAAATTTGCCCCCTTTCAGCTCAAAGAGAATATTAGAAGTAAGCACAGGAACCCTTTACTGTTTACTAGATGAAAACCTCTGGTCTAAGGAAGGAACAGTTAAGATTCCAGAGCTCAGTGTGAATCCATTTGCGTTACCTTTGCCAGGTTAGATCCTCTTCCAGAAAGATGTTGCGGCTGGCTTTGCGGCTCCCAACTGGAGTGCGCGGCTCGCCGGGATCCAGCACTGACACCGAACACGCCGAATCTGACAGAGCATTCAAGTCTTCCCCGATGGAGTTGCTGTCCGTGGAGTGTGCATAGCTTAAGGCTATTTTGCGGCAGTAAGTGCAGGCTCGGAGATCCCCTGTGGAAAGGGGAAACAGAGACTGTAAGCAAAGAGGAACAAAGAGTAGCCTGTTCCTGCAGGATCAGAGGTGTGTGGTGGTGGGAAAAGAAGGATTTCCTGTTTCAAAGCTTCTCTGCACACTGAGGTCTAGTGCTCATGCTCCCTTAAAGAGCAAAGCCTCAGATAATTATACACGCAGACAATTTATCCAAGGCAAATGATGCAGAACTCATGATCACTGGGGGCAGGTCTGGGTAGAAAGAGACAGAACACACTGAAATCACAATACGACAATAGCCAGTCAGACCTGACAACAAAAGCCTGTCTGGAAAACATTACCTCAATCAAGAGATGTCTAGAGTTTGATAATTAGTATTAAAAAGAGTTTTTCTCACCCCCATCAGGAAATATGGCTCATTATATTTTAAAACTACTATTAAGTACAGTTTTTAGTGTGACAAAAATTTTTGATGGACAGTCTTGTTACACAGGAGTCGTACTTCTTCTGTTGTCATGGATAAGGTGATACAAACATGTGGATATGGCATGAGCCATCACTATGCATGAGAAAAAAGTGTCAAAAGAAGGGCCAAACGTTCTTTATTCTTATTTCTAATCCCCTTAGAGACGTACAGTACTTAAATAACAGAATCTAAGCTAAAATGGAGCTCTGCAAACAGAGCATGCTCAGCTACTTCTCAAAAGAAAACCCTACCCGTGTAGCCCATGAATTTTCCAGGGATTTCCTGATTGCAGCATCGACTACAGAATATCTGCCCACAGAGTCGGCAGTGGTGCCTCCGCCGGAAGGTGGTGAATTTCTCACTGCAGTCATAGCATTCTTTGCATTGGCTGTCAGGCATCCAGTACTGCTTCAAGTCACTGTCCTGCAAGAGAAGGCAGACAGAGAAAGGCCTTTTCTTTAAATAAAAAAGCATATTTAGATCCATCATTGCTTTGTAAGATGTGTGCACAAAAGGGGTTATTTTGTGTGTGTGTGTTTTTGTGTGTGTGAGTGCACATGTCTGTGTATAAACACACACGTGCACATAAAAGACTTCTTGTGTGGCTTTACAGAAAGACAGGAGATTAAGTGAGTTTGAACTAAATCTAATAAACCTTTGGTTTTTTGTTCTTAGATGGAAATAAACCAGACAAAAACTATCATGAGCTGTAGAAAAAGGGTAAGAAGTAGCAAAAATGTAAAGTATTGACTGCTCTTCCTTCAAGGAAAAAACAAATGTGGTTGAAGCTAAGGTATCCAGGAGTAAATCAAGTTATCAGAAGTTATCAGAGCAGGTAGATCATTTCAACAGCTAAAACTGGGATATACCTTGAAAGGACTATCGAATCATATAATAATGTATCTTAGAAAAGTTTTGCTAAATGGCCAAACTTTTCAAAAATCCTGTTAACAGCAGTGAAAGCTTTATTCATAGCCATGTACTTTCAGAACTACCGGCTAACTGCTATGTGAAGACAACTGTGAAAAACACATTTAACAGTAAACGCTATATATTTATTAACAGATAGATGCAGCCACAAACCTGTTTAAGGCTTGAAAGCAAGCAGTAAAATCTCCATGTTGTAAACAGAGCAAGCCAACACTCTCAGTTACCATTCTGAGCACACCGGCTGCAAGCGCCAAGGATGGAGACAACTGCTGCTGGTCACGCGATACCCTCGACTGTGGGTCATTCATTAGCTACAGTTCAGTTCTGTTAATGAGCCTTTTTAGAGGGACTGAATACACCGAGTTTTTCTTAGCAAGATAAAGTACTGCAAGAATTTTCTCAGAATAAACCAAGAAGTAACTACAGAAAAGACAACTGATCCGTACTCTGATTTTCCAGGAAGGAAACAGAGGTGTCCCTAAGTAGAGCCCACTTTTCAAATGTTCACAAAACAGTTTGAAAGAGCTGCCAAATCAATTTTGAGAGAGAAAAAAACATCTAGGAACAATCAGACAGCACTTCCTACTTTCCACATCCAAGAAAACTTTGCTGCTTGCAGAGCAGCAGAGGATCTTCACATGCTGTTTTTGGTGTGTGGAGTGTGGCTCCCATTAGCAGCAGAGGCTGCTGAGAGCAGCACCTTCTAAGATCCAGTGCATGTTTTGGCCAATATAAGATGCAGAGACCGACTGAATGTGAAGGAAGGAACCGTTTCCTGAAGAGACTCAGGCAGTAAACAGCCTCAGTCAGGAGCAGTAATGCATTACAGTTTGAACAGGTGTTGACAGCTAATGCCCTGCTTGTAGACAAGGATCTAGATGTATTGCAGACTGCTGCATCCTGCCTGTTGGAGCACCTGCTTATCTAGTAACTTTGAAATCTCTGAAAATCTCCAGTACCTTCTCCAGCCATACTCAAATGCCCTGCTCACTGCAATGACAGGTTTATTTTTCACTCTTATACCTCATCCCCAATAAAGCAAAGTTACTGTCACAATCAGAACAGCACTGGAAGCTGAGCAAGAAATCCCTCCAAAGAAATACCTGGCTCTTCCCCTCCATGATTTCTTTGAGGCGCTTTAAGACAGTGCTGAGGCTTCTCAGCTGAACTGCTGTGCGAGGATCATGACTTCCAAGGGGCGGTTCCACTTTCCTTCGATTGTCTGGAACAGAACGGGAGAGCATTTTCCTCTGTTAAACACCAGCATTCACAGTAGGAGACAACACTCCATTATAGAGAGAAACATTCACAGGTGTAGGCAGTTCACAAGGCTAGAGTGTGTGCCCTTTCTTGTCCTTGCACCCTTCTTCCCTTCCCCGCAGGGAGCTTCTGATGCCGATTAGCTTGCTCTGACTAGTATTTTAAAAAGCTTTCTCTATAAGGGTTTAAAGAATTTACTGGAATTCTCTGGAAATAAAAACACGCTTTAAAGAAAAGATTTTTAACATACTATATGAAACTGAAGTTAGTCTTTTGAAAAGCAATTAAGTCTCATTTTAGAACATCCTTTAGGATATTAATACTCACTAAACAACTGCAATGTTATTTATAGTCCTTATAGGACTAATGTAAGTCAATGTCTTAATTTGAACCATTTTATAAATGACTAGAGGACGTCTCAGGATTCCATAGCTCAGTTTCTATTAAAAACTGCAAATCAGAATAAAAATACATCCACAAATCCACTTAAAAAGAAAAAGAAAAGCTAAGCTGTTGAAAACGTGTACAAGTATCCTTATTACACTACAGCAAAGACAAAGTCCAGGAAAAAACTATGAGACAATTAATTTTATTTCTATAAAATGCTAGATCACTTATAAGCACTGAGTTAGAAAAAGGGCAATTCTCCCCAGAAAGATTTACAAACACAGCTCTTCATCTACCGAACAGTTAAATGTTTTCAGAGTCACTTTCTTACATCAACAACTTTCCTAACAGTTTGAAGTTTCTTACCAGCTTCGCTGCTCTCCATCTGACTAGCATTTTATTTTCATTCCTCTTGTACAGGAAGAACAGACATGGCTGCTTTTTGTTTACTGCTCTGCATATCACTGATGTCAGCAGGAATGCTGACAGCACCAGAAGTGAGTTAACTCTTGCAGTGCACTGGGCTGCTCCTTCCTTTGTGTGCACAAGATGGTCAAGAGATCCAAACCTTTCAGGCATTGTGACTAAAACTCCCTCATTCCCTGACTCTCCTTCTACTGAGGTTCTCAGTAGATTTTTTTAGTTACTCTGCCCACACGTGTAGCTGCTTAATGACTACTGTGCAGCAACGAATCTACAACAGGAGGAGACAATTTTGAAGAGATGCCAGAGTGCTCAGTCCTGACTCTTTGCTTAGGTGCTAGGAATTCATTTAAAAAAATGCTATAGTGTTGGACAATACCAGGTTGAATATTTTAGGGTGATTAAAGTGACTCAAGATTTTAAGAAACCACTGAAAAATCTCAAAAACCTTTATCTCCTACTTACTTCTATCACAAGATTTGTGCTGCATTTACCTTCCCATCTCTCTCCTGCTATAACCCTCTTTCCAGGAATGTTACTTTCAACTCAGAAAGTTACTATCAGGCCCTCCTGACTCACCAAATATAAATCTTGTCAGGCAAGTGATTCCCAAGTACGAGTGTAAGCAGCACTGAGCAAATGCCATAGCTAAATCCATTCTGTTTTGGGTTTTTTGTTTTTTTTTTGTTAAACCTTCCTTTTGACACTATTTATGCGTGAAAAAAAGATGTGATCTACATTAGAAAAAGCACATCATTGGTAGTAGGATATTTATACTAGGGAAGCTAACCAATTCTCAGATTAAGATTTATTCGGGTCTTTTCCCTCATGAGCATGAGATTCTTTCTGAAGAAAATATACTGTATAGGAAGAATATAAAAAGTTATCTTAGTTACTGCAGTACAGGACAGACTATGTTTAAAATTACTCACTTAAAAAGGGATCCATACCTGTGTATCAAGCTTATGTTAACTCTTGCTACTGACTCAAAGTCATTTACTATAACCACCGTAGTCATTTTCTTAGTTAATACAAACATGTTTTACAGATATTTATGCTTTCAGTTGTCAATAGTTCCGTATTTCACCGTTAAATCTGCAAAATTCCCTTCTACAAACACT
>JAVCKT010004317.1:303-18663 GCA_032273925.1 Rhynchotus rufescens
GACATAAAAAATGTGTCTTATAGCTAGCTAAAGCAAATATTATGCTTTATAAAACATTTTTTTATACTAATTTGTTGGAAGACTTTTATATTTTGGTAGTCTGCCAAAATATAAAGATTCAGTTTAACCCAATATTTTTTGTAGTCTATCATATATATTTGTTTCCATTTTAGCAGAAGTACTTCTAAATGTGACAAAAGGATGCATCGAGACACCCATCCTAATGTTATCTAGAATTTTTGCTTTCATGTGGGTGTTTCATGAGTCTTTAGAAGAATAGCAGAGACAAAAAAAGGATTCAGGCTTTATATCACTAACATTAAATTGACTAACTCTGTAACAGCAAAGACAAGTTTGACAGACTGTATACAGCACAGAGTCTGCAAGGAATCCATAGTTATATTTTGTTTATTAGATATCATGAGTTGAATACAAAGTGCCTCCTCATTTGAAAGAATCACAGATTGATTAAGGTTGGAATGGACCTTTGGAGATCATCTAGTCCAACACCCCTGCACAAGCAGGGTCATCTAGAACATGTTGCATAGAATTGCATCCAGGTGGGTTTAGATTATCTCCAGGGAAGGAGACACTGCAATCTCTCTAGCTATCCACTGCAGTGCTCCATCTCTCCCACAGTCATGAGTTTTTTTCCTCAAATTCAGATAGAACTTTCTTTGCTACAGTTAGTGACCATTGCCTCTTGAGGTTGCCACCACTGAAAAGAGTCTGACCTCTTGACATCTTCCCTTAAGGTATTTATATCTCTTGATAAGATGTCCTCTTAGCCTCATCTGTAGGCTAAACAGCAAGCTCTCTCAGTCAGTCCTCCAGTCCCTTAACAATCCTTACAGCCCTATGCTAGCTAGGTCCTGTAGTTCTGTGTCCCTCTTTCCGAGCACAGATCTGGACACAGCACTCTAGAGGTGGCCTAACAAAGACTAAGTAGAGAGAAAGGATCACCTCCTCGACTTGCAAGCAAAACTCTTCCTAATGCACGTCAGGATACTACTGACCTTCTGGGCCACCAGTGTACATTGTTGGCTCAAGTTCATCTTGTTGTCCATCAGGTCTCCCTGGTCCTTTTCTGCAGAGCCGCTCTTCATTATCCTTCTGGACTGACTTTTTAAAAGGGATTGCAACTCAGTCATAACTAGAATGGACTTGTGAGACAGTTTGTCCAATTATTTATCAGTTTGGCTTTTGAAATTGTTCCGTGTTGAAGAGCAAATTGTTTCTGGTGATTCTGAAATTTCAGGACAAAGTGCTTGTATTTCTCACTAGTTGGAGGAAAATGTCAGTCAAGTCCTTGTTGCCAGACCTATCACCTCAAGCATATCCTGCCAAATGACTGTTATGGATTTTGGATGCTTTTGACTTGTATTTCAGGAAAAAGACAGCAATGATAGGGTGACTACATTTTTACATGGTTAGAGCAGGATCTTCAGGCCAAGGTACCCTGCCCTTAGGAAGCAATATGTCTTTCTAAAACACAATGTATCCTAGTGTTGCCTCTGAAATGCCATGTCGTAAGCATCTTTCAGGGATTTATAGGCTTTAATTGAGACTTTGTGGAGAAAAGTTATTGCTATACATACCAGCTAATGCAATACACTTGCCCATGGAAGTGGGAGAAAGTGCCTTTTGTTCAGTTCTAGGTTCGGCTAGTCTAATTTAGAGCATGCTCTGAGTCAAGGTGGTTGCTGCTGTGTTTCAGTAGAGCATAGAGATGCAATGGCTTTTTTATATTTCGTTCCAAAGGACTGTTAAAATTATGTTTAACTTGCTATAGAAAGATGTATGGAGATCAATTCTCTAGCCCAAGATTTACATGGTACTAAGTGTCTTACACTCTTACACAGCCTCTCCAGAACAGATTTACACAGGTGAGAAGCAACTTCTCCAGAGAAAATTTGTTTTCCTGAGCACTTATTGGAGTAGTGGAGGATTGGGCCAGGCTGTACTGACAAGCTGTGGTTCTTCCCTCACACTTGTTTCCTAATCTTCTAGTTAGACTGGTAAGCACTTGCGTTGGGATTGAAGAGGTATACAGCATAGACACTATACAATAGTATAGACACTATACAATAGCACCTATGGATTCTACTCTTAAAGGATGAGTCAAGAAGCAGATTGTGCTATCTTTCATCTCCTTTTTGTCCCTGGCTTGCATAAAGAGGGTTCAGGAACAGAGTCTGTTGCTTTCATACTTATATGCACAATAGATTCGTGTGACTGAGTATATCAGCACTCACTCATATGTATGCCAAATAGATTAAACAATTGTGGTATGAAGAATATCCTTCTTTATTGTAATAACTAATTCTAGCAGAAATTGAACCCTTTTTTTTTTTTATTCAGAGACAGGTAGAATCCAAGCAACAGAAATTCAACTTTTTTTTTTCTACAATAATAGTAGCTTTAGTGAAAGTATCTCTGAGATGAAAGTACCCATGCTAAAACTAACCTGCCTTCTAAATCAACAAAACGCTGTCTATATGTACCAAATGTGAACATTTACAGACATGGAAATCTGCCTCTGATAGGGCAGAGGTGAGGTATTTTCTGCTGTCTCCCATCTTCCTTCTAGAAGTTAGTGTCCCAGAAGTAAATATTTCTCTAACTGATTGACTACATCTGATGTAGATGTAGATGTAGATGTAGATGTAGATGTAGATGTAGATGTAGATGTAAAGTGAACAAGCCAGTGAGCATATTTTGGCTCTGTAAATGTCATAGTCTTAATTAATTCAGCTAAAATTGTCCTCAAAGCCAGGTAGGGTCTGTCTTGCTGTCTGTTGGGAAAAATCTCAGATTGGGGCTAATTTCTTAGTACAGTGAAAGCTGAACTGACCCAAAAGTGTGCCAGAAAATCTGCTTCAAGACTAACAGTGATGCTCTGGCCAATGCCCTGGTCTTCTTTCTTTTGCTGACTAATGTATCCATGCAATAATAATTCCTGGCTTTATAAAAAAGCAGATCTAGATCTTATATCATGGCTTAGCAGTTAGCCATCCCAGACGGACATTATATGAAACCTAGGTCTCCTGTTGTCTCCAAATTTGTTAAAGCTGGAAAAATGTCTGGGAGTGGAGACTGAGGATATTTTTTAAAAAAACAAGAACAAGTGTACTTAATTTTTTACTTTATAAAAGACTTGACTGTTTACTCAAGAAAGAATTGGAAGCCTTTTGTGTGCTTTTTTTTTTCTATTTGAGTAAAGGCAAGCCAAGCTGTTGTTCTTAAGCAAAGTAGTTTTACAAGCAAGCTTTCACAGGGATGAGGAGTTGCTCCCCAATGCATCAGCATTATTCTGTATAATTATGGATATTTTTTTTCCTTCCAAAAATATTTTTTTCGAGAAGCTGACATTTCAAAGGCTTTCAATTCTATGTGTCATTATCAAATAATCTTTTTTGTACTTGGCTGTTTATTATTGGATTGCAACAACGATAAAGCTCTAGGGGTTTTGTCTCCTTTGGTATGTTAATTAGCTATTTTTCCTTTGATCTTTTTCTTACTGAAAAGAGTCAAAAGCTATCTCGGTAGGGAATCTTACTGATGTACATTCATCCCCTCATCTCCATAATCTGAGGATCAGAGGGAGACAACAAATTTCACTGCTGAGTGAGGTTACTATAGCCTTTAGTTATAATGCACTCTGTTTCTAAATAATCCCACCACCATTTATATTTGGAATATTGAAGAAGAACCTCTGAGAAAAAGAAATGCAACAATAATTAATTTTAAACTGCAAGCCATCTTCATTAATTTAAATTTTCTTCAAGTTTTAAGCTTATGTATATGCCACAAGCTTTTTCTTTCTTTTATGCCTCTATGCTTTTTTTCCTTTTTTTTTCATGACTTTTTGCTGTTGACTTTTGATGAATTTTCAGTACTCACAGAAATAAAATATGGGCTAGGTACAGAATAGTTACTGATTTTTAAGTGATAGGTATTAGAATAGCTTTCCTAAGGAAATGATGAGAGTTCTGTAACTTATGATGGGGGGAATTATAGAGCTGTGGTGAACACACACAAACATGAGCATGCAAACACAGACAAGCATACAATGAGTTTCCATGTCTCTGATTCCTTCAGTGAAAACCTTCATTCTCATAAGTTGTTTCTTAGAAGAACTGCAATAAAAGCATTTCAGTGAGAAATGGAGGCAAGATTAAATGGAGGAAAGTTTAGGCTAAATTATCTACTAGAAAATTTAGACACAGAGTTTCTCTAACGCAGGTTATCTATTCCCAAAAGAAATGGAGAGTTCACTAGACAGCCTTGATGTCATTATTCTTAACGGGTGTCCTGCAGTGTGGAGTGTGACCAAATCTACACATTCACAATGAAGACAGCTATATCTGAAGTAATCGCAGACTGCTGTGGAAGTCAGTGGCGGGAAGCTGTCACTTACAGGTCAAGAATCATGCCATTTGAAAGAATGTGTTCTCTGAAGCAGCAGCTGGAGACCTTATGGCACCTCAAATGGCATTAGGGACCTCTGCAAACTCTTACTAGAGGAATGGGATTTTATGCCACATTCAGACACTGAAGTTTATGTCACTGAAATCTACAAAAATACAAGCAAGTTATCTAAACTTGCAATTGCAATTGATTGAAAACTAATCAGTGCAGTAGTATGTAGTGAGCTAGTAGCCTCATTCTACCAGAAATACTTACCTTTGACCATCTGAATTTAGACACCTGACATAGAGTAATGGAATCCTTTGGGTTGGAAGGGACCTTTAGAGATCATCTAGTCCAATCCTTCTGGCACATGCAGGGTCACAGGATGTGGCACAGGATTGTACTCAGGTAGATTTTGAAGATCTCTAGAGAAGGATACTCCACAGCCTCTCTGGGCAACCTGTTCCAGTGCTCTGTTATCCTCGCTGTCAAGACATTTTTCTTCAGTTCCTGCAGCACCACCACTGAAAAGAGGCCGGCCCCATCCTCCTCACTCCATCTCTTGACATATTATATACACTTATTAGATCCTCCCTCAGCCTTCTCTTCTTCAGGTTGAACAGGCCCAGCTCTCTCAGCCTTTGCTCATAGGGCAGATGTTCCAGGCCTCTGACCATCCTCCTAACCCTGTGCTGGACGCTCTCCAGTAGGGCTCCACATCCCTCTTGTACTGGGGATCCCAGGGTACTATCCCAGGGTACCCCTGGGGATCCTAGTACAAGACATAGTACTGGGGATCCCAGACATAATACTTCAGATGTGGCCTCACCAGGCTGAGTAGAGGGGGATGATCATCTCTCTTGACCTGCTGGAAACACTCTTTTTAATGCACCCCAGGATCTCGTTGGCCTTCTTGGCCACAAAGGTACACTGCCTCATGGTCACCTCGTAGTCCACTATGACGTTCAGGCCTCTCTCTGTGTGGCTGCTCTCCAGAAGATCAGTCCCCAGTCCCAACTGGTGTCTGGGGTAATTCCTTCCCAAGGGCAGGATCTTGCAATTGCCTTTGTGGAATTTCATAAGGTTTCTCACTGTCCAGTTGTCCAGCTTGTCCAGGTCCCTCTGAATAGCAGTGCAGCCCTCAGTTGTATCAGGTACTCCTCTCAGTTTCGTATCATATGCAAATTTGCTGATGGGCACTCCATAACTTCATCCAGGAAATTGATGTGTAAATTGAACAAGACTGGACAGAGGAGTGACCCCTGGGGCACACCACCAACCACAGGCCTCCAACTAGACTCTGCACTGCTGATCACCAATCTCTGAGCTCTGCCATCCAGTCAGTTCTCAGTCCACCTCACTGTCCTCTCATCTAACCCACACTTTCTGAGCTTGCCTAGGAAGTTGTGAGGGATGGTGTCAAAAGCCTTGCTGTCCAGATAGATGACATCCACCACTCTCTCCTCCTCTAACCGGTTTGTCATTCCATCATAGAATGCTATCAGGTTAATCAAGCATGATTTCCCCTTGATAAGTCCATACTGACTATTCCTGAGCTCCTTCTTGTTCTCCATGTGCCTGGAGACAACAGCTAGGGATGTAGGTTTTCCAGGGATGGGTCTTTTCTAGGGATGGAGGTAAGACTGACTGGTCTGTAGTTGCCTGGGTCCTCCTTGCCATTTTTGAGGACCAGTGTGACATTGCCTGTCTCCCAGTCCTCAGGCACCTTTCCCCATTCTCCAGGATCTTTCAAAGATGATGGAGAGAGATTTAGCAACAATATCCACCAGCTTATGCAGCGCTCTGGATTGCATCCCATCTGGGCCCATGGATTTGTGGCTGTCAAGTTTCCCTAAGTGCTTACTCACCCAATCTTCCTCTTTCCAGGTTTCTTTTCTTGTCCCTAGGGTCTAGGATTCCAGAGAGCTGCCCTCAGTAAACACTGAAGCAAAGAAGGCATTCTGTAACTCTGCTTTTTCTGTGTCTTTTGTAACCAGGGCACCCACCCCATTCACCAGCAGACCCAGATTTCCCTTAATCTTCCTTTTGTCAGTGATATATTTGAAGAAACTCTTCTTGTTATTTTTAACATCCGTTTGCCAGATTTAATTCCCAATGTGCCTTAACTTTCCTTGTTGCATCCCTGCATTCCCTGACAACATATTCTTCCCAAGGGGCCTGTCATTTTTTTCCACATTCTGTATGCTTCCTTCTTCTGTTTGAGTTTTGCCAGGAGCTCCCTGCTCATCCATGCAGGCTTCCTGCCCCTCCTGCCTGCCTTATTACTCATAGGGATGCACCGATCCTGAGCTTGGAGGAAGTTCTGCTTGAATCTTAAAGAACTTTCTTGAGCCTCCCTTCCTTCTACAGCCCTAGCCCATAGTGTTCTTCCAAGTAGGTCTCTGAAGAGGCTGAAGTTAGCCTTCCTGATACTCATGGTTGCAAGGCTACTTACAGCCCTGATTCCTCCTCTTTGGATCCTGAACTCCACCAACTCATGATCTCTTCAGCCAAAGCTACCCTCCAAAGGTGGGGACCTTCACATCTCCAACAAGTCGCTCTTTATTTGTTAGTACAAGGTCCAGTAGCCCACCTCTCTTCAGTGGCTCCTGCACAATCTGCATCAAAAAGTTATCATCAATGCACTGCAGAAACCTCCAGGAATGTTTGTGCCTCGCTGTGCTGTCTTTCCAGCTAATATCAGAGTGGTTGAAGCCCCCCCAAGAGAACCAGGGTCTGTGACTGTGAGGCTACTTCCAGCTGACCAACTCACCAGCTACTTCCAACCTATTCTTATACTTTGGATGTGATATCCATCTCTGCTGTCTGAAAGTTCATTTCAGTATCTATTGCTGCCTGAGATGCTCTCAGGTCTCCCACTTGGCTTCCAACTTTTAATCCAGGAGGATATATGTCTTTTGCCATATCTGAGTGCCTCATACAGAAGCTACAGGCATCTTGGAGACCAGATTTTGAGCCTTAAATGCCCATCTTGTGATGAGTTTAGAAGAGTCTCTGACAATACATCTCTTCACTGATAAAAGAATACCAGAAGGCTAGTTTAGATGTTAAGACGTCTAGATTTGATTAAGTGAATCCCATTTTTGATATCCTGGGCACATATACCTCAAAGATCCAGAGTCATGTTGTTCCTAGGAACGCAGTACATTTTTTGTTTCCCTCTTGTTTCCCTATTACATGCAAATACCATAACATACAACAGCTCTTGGATGCTATGGTATTTGCTCTGGTACTTTTGACACAGGATCAAAAATAAGTGGAATAGATGCTGAAGTAACTCTGGAGTGATTCCAGCGCTTATGCCTTTCTAAATGCTACACAGTCAGAATGTGCAATGTGTGACTGCTGCAGGTTAATGCTGTGGTACAAAGAGACAGAGATATTTTTTGACCATGGAGAGATTCAGTCCTACTAACTTTATAAGTTCAGTTCTTGCATGGCAACAGCTCCCCTTGAGGTTTTTTTCCCCCACCATCTTTAAGACTTCAGCTTTTAAGATGCTACCTCACAACCTAGGGCAATGAGGAAAGGCAGACAGAATGATTTGGGTCATATTATAGTTTTATGCAATAAAAATCTTACTCCTGTAAGTATCAACTGTTCTGATCTAGATTCAGGTAGGATTCCCAATGGCCTGTGATTACAGGAGGGAGGATTACTTCTTTCTGCCCCAAGTTAAGCATCAAAGACTGTGCTAGGCACACCACCTTCCCTTTAAAAGTCAATGAAGAGAAATTGAAGCCTGCAGAGGAGATTCAACATTTAACATTGCTCTGATAAATCACTCTCTGAATTTCTTCCTAGTGACTATAAAAAGAGTCTCAAATGATGAGCTCACCCTAACTTAGACATTTATAAAATCAGTGATATAAAAATGCCTCAGATGGACCTGGGACCAGCGGAGGCTTTTCTCTTGCTCTTCAAGACAAAATGTTCTGTCAGCGTCTATAAACATACATGAGATTGAGTTATATACAAGGCCATTTTTTTTCTGATTCTTTTACTGTTATACTACTTTTATTTTTCAGTGCTCAAATGGTGACCTTCAAATAAGGTCATCAGTGTTTTCAGGAAAATGTAAGATTTTTTTCTTTGCAATCATAATTACCCTTAAACCATGGTGACAGTCAAATATGTACTGTGTTAATGATAACTAAATCAGGTGCAATGCAAAACCCCCTAGGAATGCTGAAAGGTTGGTTAATTAAACTTGGTTGACTACCTCTTCAAGCACACATTCTGCTTTTTAAAATTGTTATTTCTGACCTCTTATCTTGCTGTCTTCACTCTTAAGTCTTACTGATTTCCCTTCTCTGCTCTTTGACTCTAGGCTGATGTTTCTTTTTTCTGAGCTTTTTTTTTTTGAAAAAAATCTTTTTTCTTTTCCTGTCCTTTGGTTGTCAGTCAGTTCTGAATTCTCCAGCCTGGGGAAGACCTAGAGGAAATGCTCAGAGTTCCCTGACCCATCTGACTCTTCTCTATATCACCAGATCTGTAGTGAGCTTTATCAAAGGTCTCTCTTGTGACCTGACCTGTTTTGTACCTTTATCAATGACCTGGAGGAGGTGATGGAAACATCAAATTTGCAGATGATGCTGGAGGGAACCAGTCAATAAATACACTTGAGAGCAGGTCTGACATTCAGGGCAACTTGGACAGGATGGGAGATGGGTCTGACAGGAACTTTATGAAATCTGACAAGGAGAAATGCAAAGTCCTATGCCTGGAAAGGAAGAATTCTGTGCAGCAATGCAGGCTAGGCTGGGGAGTAGTCCTGTGGAAAGGACCTGTGTAACTTGATAGACAGCAGGCGGTGAGTGAGCATTGCAGCAAAGAAGGGTAACAGCCCTCTAGGCTGTATTAACAGGAGCATACGTGCCTAGCTAATACATTGAGGTGTGATCATTCCTCTTTACTTAGCATTCCTTAGACCACAACTAGATATTGCATCCAGTTCTAGGCTTCCAAAGCAAGGAAGACAGTGACAAATCGGACTGAATTCAGTGGGAGCTGCCACAGTGGTTGGGAGTGGAGCACTTACTCTGTGAGGAGAACCTGAAGGGAGCATGGCTTGTTCAGCCAGGAGAAGAGAGATTCAGGTGACTTCACAGCAGCCCCCTAATACTTCGGGAGAAGTCATGGAGAAGATGGAGCCAGACAATTTACAACTGTGTATGAGGACAGGATGAGAGAAAACAGGCATAAAGTGGAATAGGAAATTCAGATTGGTTTTAAGGAAAAACTCTTTTCCCATGACAACAGTCCAGCCATGAAACAAGAATCCCGGAGAAGTTTTGTAGTCTCGAAGTTTTCAAGTCCCAAGGCAATCTGTTCTGACTCCTCAGCTGATCCTGCTTGGAGCAGGAGGTTGCACTATATTCCTACTGAGATTCCATCCAACTTGAATTATCCTGTCAGTCTATGATTTAAGATCAATTCCTTGCCTTATATTCTTGTTTGATCTATACTGTAGTCTTTGTGTTTTGCTGATCCTAACCTTACAGATTCTGACCTTGCCTTCTTTGACTTTCTGGCTTGAGCACCAGCCTGTTGGCTGAATCTGATTACTGTCGCCAAGCCAGCTCTGCCCTTCTTGCTTAGATGCTGTGGGACAATGTCCCTTAATAGTTAGGACACTATTCTGCTCATTTACTTTCACATTTGGACCCTAGTTCATCTTCCCTGTGGAGTAGCCTATGCTTGATGATCCTTGATGATCCCTGCTCCTCCCAAATTAACCCTTTCTCAGTCTGCAAGGACTCACTATCATATTCTAAAATTTCAAACCTCACTTTAAGGCTTTGTAAGTCTTGTAGGTTTACATTTAGGACCCAGATCACAAAATATAATTGGTCTATATCAGCTTCTGTTATGGACTGCTCAGGATTTGCAAGGAAGTGAAGGAACTTTTTCTGATTTCTGCTGAGAAAATATTCCATAAGCTGTCTTTTCACATTTTCATTTTACACTTTTTCCCTGGTCTTTCATCTTCCTGGGAACAGTATCTAGATCAGTCTGTCACCATGGTGGGCTGACACACAGGCAGAAGCCAGCATCTTAATGGTTGCAGTGGAAACATATATTTTTGTTAGTAAAATCCTGGGTAGAAAAAACTTCAGCATCTCTTTATAGTAGAGTTATCACTACGTGATATCACATCATTATGTGCTTTGAGGAAAGATAATTAGTATATCCTGAGGCACTGTAGAAGGAATGTGGGGAAGCAGTCTCACAGTGGGAGGGGAGAGTAAGAAACTGGAGGATATATAGGATTGTTGTAAGGAAGTTGTTTGGCTTTTGAGATAAGAAGGAAAAAAAAGTCTGGCTTATTTACTTCTGCAGTTTAAATAAGCACCAGTGTGCAACTACTAGACTTCAAATATATTGTTCATCTTGAAGAGGTGGTGTAGTATTATATGTTTCTCATGTTACTGCTGAAGATAGGAAGCATATCATCAATATGAATCTGTTCTCACCTTACCTGGTAAGGGTCTGTCAATATAAAGAGAAATATATTCCAACATGACATTATCTTCAGTGTTCCTATATAGTGATTGCTCTTTCTTGAGCATATTGTGTCAAACAAGGCTAAGTATATTTAAGTCCTATTGCTTCTGCACCCCTCTAGAATCAGGAATTTTAGGTGTGTGGTAGTGGTGGGAAGGTGGGAAGTTTAAGAGACACATGGAGGTTCTCTAGCGAGAAAAATATTTTGGTATGGCTGTGTGTGTTTGTTTCATGTAACAATTGTAAAATTATTGAATATAAGCTATCAGTGGATTTTATAATCATAAAAGCTTCCAAAAGTTACATGCAATTCTCAGTGACTAGCTGGCCATATGTAACATGTTTTGATTAACCCTCTAGTTCCTAGGGCATCATGGAGAAAATGTTGCCATATTGTTGTTCTTCAAGCTCCTGACAACTTAAACTTCTCAAACAAAGCATGGCTACAAGCATGTATTGTTTCCCACTTGCTCCTCTCTGCAGTCTGATTGTCTTCATTAAACAGATCTATCTATCCTACTTCCCTGCTGAGCCATGGCCTATGAAGTTTATAAGGAAAATGGGTACTGTTGTCATTTCTGACATCCCCTGAGGGTTTGGAGATCATCATTAGAAATTTCTCCCCTTACATTGACATTGTGTGGGAGGGAGATACTTGCTTTATTTTAGTGGTAACTTTGTACTGAATTGGATTATCTTTTCAAATGTATTGTGGGTGGTGTTGGAGATGAAATTTCATGCCAAATTCATCAAGCTCAGAGAAATAGACAAATTCACAGATAGAAACATGACAAAATGATAGATATGTTTGGCTGAAAAGGTCCTCAAGAGATTGCATGTTGCCAGTCTGCAAAAGCATGAGCAGGTGAACCTAAACCACTGCTGACAGAAGGTTGTCTGTTTAGCTGCTATAAATCCTAACTTGCGGAGACTCCACAAGCATCCCATGCATCCAACTCCATGAGTTTCTACACTTTTATTTGCAATGCCTTCTTATCAGAAAAATTAAAATACTTGCTGCAAATGAAACATCTTTCATTTTATCTTTTCCTTAGCAGACAAAGAGAACAGTTTATTCCTATGACTGGCAGCGAAAAGACTGGGCAGTCTATCTCAAGTTATTTTGATTGTAAAGGATTGTTTGGTACCTTCCTTTCTTTCTTTGTCTGAAGGACAAGTCTGTGGAGAACTGGACATGAGCAACTAGTCTAGGATGGATACTGAAGAGCATCAGCACTTCTGAGGGAATGCCCCTCAGAAAAACAATGAGATCTCACCAATCTATATGGTTCATAAATGAGAAATTTGTAAATACAAACATGAGGATTTGGAGACAATGTCCAGAGCATGGCAGTGGGGGATACCTGATACTGCAGAGAGGAGAGGATCTGTTTATGGCTGTGGTATTTGCACAGATGACCAATCTGGTGCAGGATCACCATGTAAGCTGAGCTGGTGGGGTGGAGAAGGGCAGCTTTAATCCTTTATGTTAAAGCGTTAATGTCGACACCTCGGAGCGGCTCACCGTCTGCTTCACTCGCACCAAATGCCCTTCCATTTGCTCGGATGCAGACAGGCAGGAGGAAGCCAAATGCTGCACAGGCTTTCATGACACTGCTAATTGTGATGGCTGCCTGGAGTTGATGTGGTAATTAAAAATACCACAACTATACCCAAATGGGCATTTTGGTGTTTGCTTTTACCTTGGAGAAGCAAACTGGGCTTATCACTATCAGATAAAAAAGGTCCTCAGAGCAACATCCTGGCATATGGTACACTGAGTGAAGAGGAGCATGTCAGATGTACCATTTGGATAATGGATGTAACCCAAACTCTCCCAAAGTCCGTATTTACGAGACTGGGGATCTATAATTAGATAACCAACACAGCTAAAAACTTCCTGTGTATTATATAGCTGCCAGTGCCTTTGTATTTCTAATCTACCCCAAAAGATATTTAACACAGAAAAGTGGGAAGTACATTTAAGTCAATACACAAAGCAATTCTGTTTATATTAACATATTAACATATTCACATTTTAAGAACAACAACATTCAGAACTCAATATTTAGAAAAAAAAATTATAATTAAACTTATTTGTGCAATTTTACTTCTACTCCTTTAAAATACTCAATATTTAAATTTTTATTTATCCATAGTATGGTCTTTATTCACATCTTAGAAAAAAGCAGCAATGGAAGAATTATGTGGAAGACTGTGCAGATGTCTGATTCAAAAGAAGGTTGTATCCTAAGGGTGTTAGAAGGTTGCAGGAGGAATTTTAGTCCTGGAAACTTTCTAAACTTGGATTGCTTGAGTTTAAAACCTCGATCATTTCTTCTTAAAGAGACTTATTTTTTGATCATTTGTTTGTGTGTGACTGTAAAATATACATATACACAGTTTACTCTATACAATAATTTCCATGTCCTCTTTTTTTTTTGGATTATTATAAAAAGCACAATAAAGATTATATGTTGTTTCTGGGATATTAACCCTACAATGCAGAGGAATGAATTAGCTTCAGCCCTCACATTTTCTGTAAAACTGGAATTACAATTCAGATATTTTTGGTCTTCCTATGTATGAAATGTGTTCAGCAGCAACTGGATGTCATTTTTACTGCATTGTACTCTCAGTTTTCTGTGGAGGGGTTACTAGTTTGTCTGCCTCTATATTTTTGACTGGGGTCCATGAAAGCCAGCTTAGGTACAGAGGTTTATTGCCTTATGTGAAATACTTTGTATGTGTGATTATACTGCACCTGGACTCATGCTAACTCTGTTATTTCATTTCTACTAAAAAGCTTTCCTGGGAAGTAGAAGCACTGGGAAGCTGCTGGGAAGTAGAAGAGGAAGGGGTGCTGAGACATTTCAGCAGGGTACAGGAACTGAGGTTCTGTTTGGCACTACAATGTGCAGTAACAGTTTTTGGGGTCAGTTATCTGAGATGTGAACTTTGGCAGTGATTCTGGGGGGCTAATCCCCATTATCATTTTGCAGTACCCAGCTAAGGTTGTTTCGGAGTGTCTGGACTGACATATGTGGATATTGCTATTTTGATGTGGAAAAATGCAAAGATGCAACATATATTTTTGGCGCTCTTAGTGAAACAGGTCCTTCTGAATGCTAGGCTTTCATCTAAGGCTGCCTGCTTTGTGGTCAATGCATGGAAATCATTTAATAGGTCATAGTGTGCTGTAATTCATATAAAACAAAATTTGGAATTATTTAACTCTATTATACTTGTTCCAACACAATATTTAAAGTTATGATATGAAAATGGTTTATTTGCAAAATAATTTCCTCTCTGAGTGTTTGCAGATGAGACAGATTTGACATCAGTTTAGTGCTGCAGAATGCATCAAAATTACAATCTTCTCTTCTCTTTCTGACTTTGCAACCTCCATTTTTATCTGAAGTCCTACTGCGAAGTACATCTCTCTTTTAAAGATTCCCCCTCCAGCATCTTTTTTTTTCTGACTATCAGAGAAAATTCTTTTGTGAGTGCTCTACTGAAGTCTAGGTATTTTTTGTTTGTGTGTTTGTTTTTCTTTTCTTTGTATGTGTGTGTGTGCCAAATTATGAACATATTTAAAAGAAACATGACATCTGAATGCATGTGCAAATCTATTTGGGCACTTGCCTTTTCGAAGAGAGGAAGAGAAACACCAGTACAAATTGCAGAGGTACTGCATGATTGCTGGAAACAATCTCTTTCAATCTCAAACAGCTCTTCCAATATGCAGCTTTTGGTTTTTTTTTTCAGAAGATCCTTTCTTTTATAACAGTAGCAGTTTTTGTTTCATGACTGCTTTTTCACAATTTGCTTTTTCAAACAGAAACTTGTTAGACCTTGTGACACTCTTGGGAAGTAAGTAAACGGTATTGTCCAGCTTGACTTTGCAGACATGTTTGTAGAAAGAGTTACACAGATGCCTACCAGACGGATTCTGAGGCTAAGTTCTGTGCCAGAAAAAGGGAAGCAGAGAAGCGTGGAGTGTACATCTGAGAGACCAATAGTGAAAGATAGCTGAGCTTACACTGGTTCATTAACAGAGAATCTTTCTGTCCTGTGGAACTTGCTTCTGATGAGACATTTTATAGCGTTTCTATCTAACCTTCGTTTCTCTTTTTGTTTCTCTCCACTTGTGTTTGGGTGGCAATGAGCTGGAGAAAGGCAAGGGAGTTCAGGAAACTACCCAGGAACCTAAATCCACCCATGTGATGGCTTCAGTCTCTGGTAGATCTGCCTGGGAGCCAGACTGCTCTTGAGTCAGTGTTGGTAAAGAGCTGATGATGCTGGTTCTCTGCTAACAGGGAAGATAGTTCTGATGTGTTCTTCTTAGAGATGAATTTAAAGGAAATATTGTCCTCTCCTCCTTGTTTCATTTTTTTTATTACTATTATTTTCTGTAGAAATGGTCAAGCTTATTTATGACTATAGTGCTGTCATGTCTGTGGTGGGACATGACTGATACTTAATAAATTCCATTATAATATGGTCTAGGCTGAAGTCCAGGTAACAAAAGTATAAACCTAATTGTAATGCCAACTTGATATTCAGCATTGTCATGGCAGCGGTGCCTCACTCTGTAACAAAGGAGCAATATTACCTACTTCGCTTAGCAAAATATTTAGACTTCCATAACAAATAGCAGTACCTAAATACAGAGTGTTATTATAAAATTTTAGCACCAGTAATAAAGAAACACACTGCATCAGCAAGATAGCTGAAACTATATAGAGAATTTTGATAGTTTTGCAATTATCTCATTTGTAAATTGAGCAGGACATCGCTGATAGCAAATTTTATGTAGAGTGTTGTAGGATTTTTAAATGACCGTAAGTAGTCAGGACATTTGTTTGAGTGTATTGTACAGGATGGAATAAATGGTGGAATGATTTGGGCTTTTAAAACTAGGCTGAATAAAATGCTACAATATATCCTGCATGGGTGGGCTCATTCTGACAGGCAGAAGCATTCAGGAACATAACATGTCTTGTATGACTCTGATTTATATGACTCTGTGAAGATGCCTAGGGGCTGGTTTATACACAAGCTTGCACTGTTTTAATTAAACCTGTTTTCAGTCTCGAGTTTTCAGTTCAACTTAAAAGTGGCTGGCATCAAGACAGCTAAAAAATATCAGTCTGGGGGTTGTTCAGACTCTGCTTTATGCAACTCTCTGTATGTTTCCAAGGGTGGTGACAATGCTACTCAGGTACTCTATGTATGGAAAATAGAGAGGTGACCTCTTCTGAAGTTGACTCCACGATGTGAGGGGATGAGGTTCCTGGCTTAGACAAAGAAGTGAGATGCCTAGACTGGATAGGGTACATACATGACATCCTCTCTCATCTGTGCAATTTTCTCTTTCTATTCATGATTGTCATTTTATTCTTTGCACTTGAATTATCTCTGTTATACGGAAAACAGGACCACAAACAGAAGCAGGTGATGAAAAGGTTCTGGAGAAAATAAGAGATATAAACTAGAGAAGACATGAGGAAGAATAATAGATTCTTAAAATATTTGTAGAGAAATTCAAGAAAAAGAGGTACAAACAAGAAAGGAAATTAGAAGTATAATGAACACAAAGATATGGATGATAACTTCAGGAAGATATGGCTGGATGTCCAGGGAATGTAACACTGATGGATTTTTGAATGTGTTTGCTGACTGACCCTTTGGTTTTCAAGGAAATTGAAAAGAGAGAGTCAATTAACCTGGGCACTTAACCTGTTCAGAACCATCTGCCTTAGATACCCAAGTAAGAAAGGGCAAATCACAGAATCACAGAATCACGGATGGTTGAGGTTGGAAGAGACCTCTAGAGATCATCTAGTCCAAGCCTCTGCTCCAGCAGGGACACCCAGAGCATGGGGCACAGGGCGGCATCCAGGCAGATTTTGAAGATTTGCAGAGAAGGAGACTCCACAACCTCCCTGGGCAGCCTGTGCCAGGGCTCTGTCACCCTCATAGTGGCGAAGTTTTTCCTCACATGGAGATGGAACTGCCTGCCTTTCAGTTTGTACCCTTTACCCCTTGTTCTGTCACTGGCTGCCACTGAGAAGAGCTTGGCCCCCTCCTTCCTACAAAACATCTTCTGTTTCTGTATATGTACGCTCATGTGTATATGTACATATGCTATATGTGCATATCTAATACATACACTACAAGTAAACACATGAAATGCATATTCTAATAGATTTATGTGTATAGTAATTGGGTATACACCTATACATGCACATTATCTCCTTCACCTTCTCCATATATATATAAGTACAAACCTAAAGGGAAAAAAATAGGACAAAAAGCTAAAGAGCAATTAGATACTAAAAATGCCACTTGAACTGTTAGCACTGAACTCTTAATAGAAAGATTCACCTTCTCTCAACCCCCTCCTCATTTTGTTTAGTTCTCTTAGAAGCTATAAAGCTCTCCTGGTTTCCTCAGTGCTTTAAATTCTGCTTACACAGATGTCCAAAAGCTCCAGACACCATCTCCTGCCTCAGCCTATTTGAGATTTGTAAATGAAGTTGCATCTCTGTGTCTGGGTCTGTCAGGCCTGAGCCAAGCCACCTGGCTGACAGGATGAGCTTAGCGCAAAATGCAGAGCTCAGAGTGGTGCTCACAGAGCGCTCTTGAAACTGGAGCACTAATCTCAGATTCATTAGGCTTGGATTCAGTTCAGAAGGGTCATGTCTACACTGTCTCCCAGAAGAAAAACAGTAGCCACCAGGTCCTGGGAGGGTTTTTGTGCTCCTGAATTGGGGCCATGGCAACATCTGCATTAAGGAATGCATCTGGTCAGAGCCTATGTGAAAAGCCCACACACGTATTACTCAGGGCTAACCCCTTTTATGGTGGCCTTCACTCTCTTCTAGCCTCGCTGTGGCCCTACTATTTACAATATCTTAAATAAAGAGTTGCAGTCCTCAAATTCTAGCTGAAGAATTACCAGGTTGATATTTTTATCCCGTAAACTTGAAGCATGTGTTGCAGTTCCTGAGATGGGGACTGAGGAGTTGAAGAACTCTGAGGATGCAAAGCATGGGGCAAATAATGATGTAGACCTCAATTTGATGCTATCTATCTCCCCCGTGCTGCTGCTGAAGTCTCACCACGGCAAGGCTTACGAGGAAACAACGTGATTCACTCCAAAAAAAAAAAAAAAAAAAAAATCCTAGGGAAAACTACAAAGAGATAGATAGTCGGGACCCTGGGCCCTGGGAGAAAAATGAGGAACTAAATTCTTTAGCCTTTATGTTCAAAACCATGGAACTAGAAAGAACAGAAAAGAGAGTTGCAGTTTTATAGGTGGAGTTCTTGCCAGTGAGGTTTTAGATAAAGAAATTTTGCTATGCTTCTTCTTCATGATTAATGTTTATGATCACCCTTTGTCAGAAAGGTGAG